>JAFHAW010000152.1:0-268784 GCA_019022515.1 Quercus aquifolioides | reverse complement strand
ATGGTCAAAACAAAAAATTAGCTTACATTGATGAGACAATAAACTTAAATTTTATTTTGGCCATTTGTCATGTTAGCAATTTTCATCTAAGATATAACATCAGGGATTAAATTGACACGACATTGAAAAGTTAGTGATCAAATTGACACAATTGAAAGGTTAGGGACTAAATTGAAATATGGTGTAAAAGTTAGGGATCAAATATGTAGTTTAGCCAATCTAAAATAAAATGAATATTTATTTGTTATACGAGTTAAACGGGTTGTGTTAAGTGGGTCATTTTGGATTGACACAAATAAATTGGCTTGTCAAACGTGTCTATTGCAGGTTACGCGGGTTGACCCGTCTATGACACGTTTCTTATCGTATCGCTTTCGGGTCAACCCGTTTATGACCCAAACCCATTAAGGCCCAACCCTAACTCGCAAAAATGCGAGTCAGGTTCGTGTCGTGTTCGCGAGTTGGGTCGAACATTGACACCTGAGAGCAGCAGCAACCAGTAAGCAAGAACCGAAACGACGACGTAGTAGCAAGAAAACACAAAAAACAAAATGACAATGTCGCATTTCTGGAAGCCCAGCACTGAGAAGCCTCGCATAGTCGACGACGAAGAAGGTGGAGTTCTGTTCTTGTCCACCGTTGCCTCTTCGTCCTCTTCTTCGGGATTCGGCTATGGAAGCATGGAAAAGCAGAGGCAGAGGCTTCCCATGTATAAATACCGCACCGCGATTCTGTATTTGGTTGAGACTCACGCCACTTCCATCATCGTTGGCGAGACTGGTAGTGGCAAAACCACTCAGATTCCTCAGGTTCACTTTCTTTATTTTCCCTTTGATTTTTATATTTTAACAGTGAATTCAATATGTTGATGGTTATTTTTTTGGTGAAATTGGCAGTACCTTAAAGAAGCAGGTTGGGCTGATGGTGGGCGTGTTATTGCTTGCACTTAACCTAGACGTTTGGCTGTCCAGGTTATTTACTTTTTGTTTAATTGCTTTTTGATTATTGTGGTTTTGTTTTTGTTTTATAAGATTGATTATTCAATTATCTGAAAAGTACTGGATTTTTCTTTCTGCATATAACTAATTGAAGAATGATGGTGTAATTTTAGAAGTAGTCTTTGTTAGGAAATTGTAAATTCAAATTATGGGTAAAATACTATTTTGATCCCTAAATTTTAAACTTTAATTAAGTTCTTCGTTCATCCTTAAACTTGTAAAGAGTTTTTTTCAATAGTTTAGGAATGAAAAAAGATATTTTTTAAATGTTTAAGTACAAAAAAAAATATTTTTAATAGTTTAGGTACGAAAAACAAACTTTTTAAAGTTTAGGGTTGGACAATGAACTTTTGGTAAAGTTTAGGGACTAAAATTGTATTTTACCTTTGAATCATTTAATCAAAATTTCGACACTTACCTCACATGTGGGGCTCAAACTCTACCTTAATAAGTGAGTCCCAATACGTGGCATTTTTAACTTTTTATATGGGAATTAGAGTAGAGACATGGTTCGAACTAATGGTCCGTTTGGATTGAGGGAGAGTAGAGTAGATTTGACCCAAAATTAGCCTATTTTCAGCTAACTGTACTCTATTCCCCTCCACTCCTCATCTTTCCCCTCTCAATCCAAACGGGCCCTAAGGATCACATGCTTTTATACCATGATAGATTGTTAGTTATGGTAAGAGCTTAAACTTTTCAGAAATGGCGTATTTAATAATTTAACCTATATTATTTACACCAAACAATCAAAATGAGAAATGAGAAAGGATCTTCATCAATGAAACTTCTTGTTAGTGAGGTCTTTCTTGCATTGCATCATGACAATAATCAAATCGTAGCATCTGTTGGTCAAACTATTTATATTGTTTATGCACAATAATATTATGCCTAATTAAGGAGTGCAGTTGGAATAGTGTGTATATGCATCATGACATACTAGTTCATTGGCTGAGCGGGGGAGGGAGTATGGGTATGCTACTATTTCTATTGTGCTATAGCAACCTTAAATCTTTTTGCTTCATCTGGTGGGAGATAAAAAGGTAACTTTGATAGGATAAATAGGATAGGATAGGATGCATGATCACTAGGTGTCAGCATGCCTCCTCCTTCCCATTCCCCCCCCACCCCCCACCCCCACCCCCCTCATCCTGTCCACCCTCCTCCACCTCACCTTCACCCTCTCCCTCAACCATCACTATCTTTTTTTCCTTTTTTACCACCCTTCCATATTCCTCACCCTCCCCTCCACAGTTTGGGATTTTCCCATATCCCTACCCCCCTCCTCCATCATTGCCTCCCTCATCCCCACCACTTTAGGGGCCTAACCATGTTTTGCCTAAACTGCCTATTGTTGCACCTGCACCTTTAGCCAAACCAGATATCCCCACCATTGAAACTTCACAAAACATCCCTCCTTTACCTCTATACTCGAAACATGGGGGCAGAAAGAGGTCGTTTTGTATTGATGCCAAACTTTTTTCTTTCTCTTTTGACGGGGGGAGGTCTGATTCGTATGCTATTCATGAGACACGTCGGGATGTTAAGAGCTCTATTTGGGTTGGTCATAGGGGCATTGAGTGGATCCTTTCTTGTCTCGCTGATATACGAGTCTGGATGCCTGGTCAAGCTGTACTCTGTAAGAGATTAATGGAAAATGGGAAGCTGTTAGAGTTCTGTGGGAGTTCCAACAGAGCTGGTCTTTTTGTAGTTATTGCAGTCTATTCTGGAGGGTCTAGGAGAGGCTGTATCATGATACCAGCAAGCTCTAATCGTGCAGGCTGGTCTTTGTTTCAGAGAGAGTTAAAGCATTTTTTCTCTGGTGCAAAACCAGTTTCTTTGGCTGAAGTATCCTCCATAAAAGGTGGTGGAGGAGGTCAGTCTGCTGGTGGTGGCCGGGGTGGGAAACTTTTATCTGTTTTTGGTAATCAGCAAAAGTTCAGAAATTTTGAAAATTTTGGAACTATATCGGGGCAGAACGTGATTCATGGAGACCTTACAGAAAATGGTTCAGTTATAAATGGCAAAGTTTCAGTAAAAAATGGCAGACCCACGTGGGCTTTCAATTTTAAGTTGACTTTAGCTGTGTTGGATTTGAGAGTGTGCAAGCCTGAGGGTGGGAGACGGTATGTGACCTGTTTGGGTGTTAAGGAGTTCAGAAGGCCCAAGGTTGTTGGTGGTGGGCTTGAAATTACAGAACTTTCAGGTGGGCTTGTTAAAGCCCAACCCGTGGCTATAGTACCCTCACTTAGTGAAGGTACTTTGGTCAAACCCAAGTCTTTTAAGGAGTCTTTGTGGGTCAGTCTACGTGGGTAGTTGGTGAGAGCTCGAGAGGACTTACGAAGGGTGATGCTGGGTCACTAGTTACAGCAGCAGTGCCGGTCTCGGAGATGCCTGAGGCTTCGACGGGAGTTAAATCGGCGTTACCCAGTCCCGATCAAGCTCCGGTGCTGCTTGCATCCAACCCGGTGGCTTCGCACCCCGATATGGAAGGCGATATCGTCGCTCCGAGTACAACGGTGGAGTCGCGACATCTTGGGTCGAACCGTTTTGCTTTCCCACTACCCTCTGGGGTCATCGGAGAGATGGAGTCTCCGATTCTGAATAATGGGTCACAGTTGCATCGTTGGCATCAGTGGGTGAATCAAAATCGTTTTTCCCCTTTGTCTGAGCTGGGTAACGAGATGGGTACTGATCAGATTAATAAGTCTGAGTCTTTGGGGGGATTTGTTTTCACCAAAAAGTCTTGTAAAGCTTATGTGTCAATAGCTAGCAGACCAGTACGGGTAAGTCACCTGAAATGGACCCAGGCCCATTTTAATTTATAATTTTCGGTTGATTTGTTGGGTGAGGGTAAGCAGGCTATTTCTTGGGGTAAAACACAGCCCAACGTAAGTGGGCATTCTCAAGCCCAAGCCCACCACACGTCCTCAAGTGAGAAAGGGATTGGCCAGTCCATGATTGTCCTTCCAAAAATATCACGCGATCTTCTGTGTGGGAGACAGGGGAAGGGTTGGGGACTCATGAGGAAGAGGAAGGAGTGATCCCGAGCCCTGGTGAGGGACCGGGCTGCCCTCCCGCCGCTGCCACAAAGCCCGAGGTAGGTTTAGACTTGTCCTTTCCTGTAACTGAGGTGGGTTGTGGTTTGTCTGAGTCTAAAATTTCTAGACTGGTTTGGGAGGACTCTTTGTCTTCGGATAAGGGTGAGGCAGATTCTGTGGACATTACACCTTTGGCTCTGTGGGACCCATATTATGTTAGTGATTTGTCACTTTGGAAGATGATTCAGACGGGTCTTCTATGGAGGAGGAATTGGAGCCTTCAGAATGGGTAAGAACGATGATAAAAGGATTTGGTACTTTTGTGGGATTCCCCATTGCTTGCTGCGAGAGACAGTGTATTGATTTTTTCCAGAAACTTGAGAGGGTTTGGGAGCAGCAAGCGACTATTGCTACTACTCGCCGGACAAGAAACTCTACCCATAAAGGTATGAGGGAATTAAGGAATTTGTTTTCTTCTATTAATTATGATGGGCATTCTGGTAGAGGTACTAGAGGCAGTTTGACATCCTCTGGTTTGGGTTCGTTTGTTTTGTTGGTCAATGATTTTGAAACTTCTATCTTGGAATGTGAGGGGTCTGAATGATCCTCATAAGAGAGTAGTTGTGAAGAACCTCTTAAAGGAGTGGAAGTGTGATATTGTATGTCTTCAAGAATCTAAACTAGACAGCACCAGCTCTATCTCGGTAAAAAACCTTTAGGGTAGCCCTTTTGTAGATTGGGGGGCCTTAGATGCCTTGCATACAGCTGGGGGTATAATTCTGATGTGGGATAGAAGGGTTTTTGAGAAAATTGATCTGGTGGTTGGTAGTTTTTCAGTTTCAGTTTTATTAAAGGGAGTGTCAGATGGCTTTGAATGGATCTGTTCAGGGGTGTACGGACCGACTAATGGAAGCCTTAGGGGTGCCATGTGGGCAGAACTGGATTCTGTGAGGTCACGGTGGGATGGGGCTTGGTGCTTATTTGGTGATTTCAATGTTATCAGATACCCGGCTGAGAGACTTGGTTGTAATTCTTTTAGTCCAGCTATGTTTAAATTTTCAGATTTTATTGCAAAACATTTGCTGGTGGATTTGCCTTTGGTGGGAGGTGAGTATACTTGGTTTCGAGATTTAGATAATCCGTCAATGTCTAGAATTGATAGAGTTTTGATGTCAGCTGATTGGGAGGAGCATTTCTTAGATGTGTCCCAAAGGACTCTCCCTAGGGTGGTGTCAGATCACTGTCCTTTACTAGTGGAGGCGGGTGGAATTTCAAGGGGGAAAAGCCCTTTTAGATTTGAAAATATGTGGCTAAAGGTGGAGGGTTTTGTGGATAAGGTGCGGCTTTGGTGGAATAGTTATCACTTTGTGGGGCCCCCTAGTTATGTTTTAGCTTGTAAATTGAAGGCTCTGAAGCATTGGAACAAGCATGTTTTTGGAGATGTAGCTTTTAAAAAAAAGAGTCTACTAACTGAGCTCTTAGACATTGACATAAGAGAAGAGATGCAGGTGTTGACTCCAGAGGACAGGGCTAGAAGGTTGGTGGTTAAATCTGATATAGATTACTTGGCTTCTTTGGAAGAGATTTCTTGGAGGCAGAAGTCCAAGGCCCTTTTTATTAAAGAAGGTGATAACAACAACACGCGGTTCTTTCATAGAATTTCCAATTCATATAGGCGAACCAATCAGATCAGGGAAGTGGAGGTGGATGGCTTTCGTTATGAGGATGAATCAGAGGTTACGGATCAGGTAGTGGATTTCTATAAAAAAATTATATCAGGAACCGGAAGCTTGGAGGCCTACTATTGACGGGTTAGAGTTTGCTTGTTTAGATGAAACTGAGAGGTCTATGTTGGAGAGGGAATTTGAGAAGGAGGAGATTTTTGAGGCTCTCATGGAGGGATGGGGATAAGGCCCCTAGGCCAGATGGGTTTTCTATGACTTTCTTTCAGAAATGCTGGAGTGTTTTGGAAGGGGATGTCATGGCATTTTTCAAGGATTTTCATAGCTAGTGTGTTTTTGAGAAATATCTTAATGCCACATTTTTGTGTTTGATCCTCAAGAAGACTAATGCAGTCAATATTAAAGACTTTCGCCCTATTAGTCTTGTGGGCAGCCTTTACAAGATTTTGGCTAAGGTATTGTCTCATAGACTTCGAGGGGTTTTGGATAAACTGATATCCAACTCTCAGAATTCTTTTGTGGGAGGAAGACAGATTCTTGATTCGGTTCTAATTGCTAATGAATGTTTAGATAGCAGGTTGAAGAGTGGCATCCCGGGTGTCATAGTTAAATTGGACATAGAGAAGGCTTATGATCATGTGAATTGGAATGCCTTATTCTACCTTATGGAAAGGATGGGCTTTGGGGCGAGGTGGAGAGGTTGGATTAAGGCGTGTATTTCTACTGTTAAATTCTCAATTTTGGTCAATGGGTCTCCTGTTGGTTTCTTTGGTAGTTCTCGTGGCCTGCGCCAAGGGGGTCCTTTGTCTCCCCTATTATTCCTATTAGTTATGGAAGTGCTGAGTAGACTACTGAAGAAAACGAAAAATGGTGGTTTTCTTTGTGGTTTTCAAGTGGGGTCCCATAGACAAGGGGGTTTGCATATCTCTCATCTTCTTTTTGCTGACGATAATATTTTGTTCTATGATGCTTCTAGGAACCAGTTATTATACATTCAGATGCTGTTGATCTTCTTTGAAGCTATTACAGGCCCTGAAAGTTAATGTAGGTAAGAGTGAGATTGTTCCTGTTGGGGATGTTGGGAATTTGAATGCTTTGGCCCGTACCCTATGTTGCAAGGTGGGCACATTGCCTATGAGATATCTGGGCATGCCACTTGGGGCCCATTATAAGGATGTGTTGACATGGAATCCTATTATAGAAAAAGATGGAGAAACGGCTATCTGGTTGGAAAAGACTTTATTTGTCAAAAGGTGGCAAGCTTACTTTGTTAAAAAGTACTCTCTCAAGCCTTCCCACCTACTTTTTATCTTTGTTTACTATCCCTCAAGCTGTGGCAGTTAGGATAGAAAGAATTCAGAGGAATTTCCTTTGGGGGGCCTCTGAGGATGTTTTTAAATACCCTTTAGTTGCTTGGGATAAGGTCTATTTGCCTATTGAGAGTGGTGGCTTGGGGATCCAGAGGATTGGGTTGTTTAACAAGGCCTTACTCGGGAAGTGGTTGTGGCGTTTTGGGAATGAAAGTAACAATTTATGGCGTCAGGTTATTGCAGCCAAATATGGTGAGGGAGAGGAGGTACGAATTGTATTTCTTTATCTGATTTTTTAGCCTTTAGTTCCTTTAGTTCTTGATTTTTTTGTATTTGTTTCTTGTTCAGAGTGTTCACTATCGTGAGCATGATGTTCAATTTTTCTATATAAAGTCTTATTACCTATCAAAAAAAGGATAGGATGCATGATTCTCAACAGAAGTCCTCAAGAAGGAGAGCGTATCTTCATAAATGTGCAGAAATTCAAGGAAAGTTTATTCTTTGCAATTAAGTTCGGACTTTCTAGTTTGAACATTTAACATCAGTTTTGCCATATGAGAGGGTATTTGCTTATAAATATTTGCTGTATTGCTTCATAGTCAGTTGCTGCAAGGGTGGCTGAAGAGATGGGGGTCAAGCTTGGAGAGGAAGTTGGCTACACAATTCGATTTGAAGATCTTACAAATACAGTGAGACCTTTTACTTTCTTTTCAAGCTCTCACTAAATCTTGTATAGGATAATCTTCTATTGTGATAAGAGCATAATCTACATCAGAATGCTGTATCTTGCACATATCATATGATTCTTAGAAAATTTCTGGTGTTTTAAACTAGAATTTGTGCAACAGCTTTTGTTGTTTTTTTTTAGTTCCTTGTCATGACTGCTGAAAATTTCCATGGTTTGGCAGCACAGAATACCATGATAAAGTTTCTAACGGATAGGGTGTTATTGAGGGAAATGATGGATGATCCTCTTTTGACCAAGTATAGGTATTGAGTACACTTCTAGAAATTTTTATTATTCTCCTTCATGTTTTCAGCCTATCTTTAAACTCAATCTACTTTCGTTCCCTTGTTCCTTATGTATTGGTTCTGTAAAAAAAATTTGGTTTTAAAGATTAACTTATGTTGGTCAGTTTGAGCTGGTCTGCAAACGCTCATACATGTGCATTAAGATTTTACATGCAAAAACCAACTACTAAAATTAGCGATGAAAAAAATTATTCGATTGATTGTCGCTTGCACTTGCTTGTTAGTCCAGAAAGTAACAATAATTTATTAGTTTTCTTTTTTTTTTGTGACCAATTCTAACTAATCTATTGAGGATCCATAGCTGACCCCATAAATTTGGAATTAAGGCTTGTTGTTGTTGTATACTATGTTCAGCAAAACTATAATTGTCTGTCTTTTAAATAATTGTTTTTATAAATGTTGTTGTATTATTTATAATCATATTTCCGTAATATTTTCCCCTTCAATTTCTCTACTGTTTTTGTGTCATAATGGTTGACGAGGCTCATGAAAGGTCCATTTCAACTGACATATTACTTGGTCTACTAAAAAATAAAAATGTACCACAGGAAATTTTGAAAAATAAAAACTGTAAAATTCCCCCCCCCCCCCCTTTTTTTCTTGACTTTATAACCTTTTTGTACATTTTATTATTACTTACTTCCAGATTCAACGCCGTCAACCTGAGCTGCGCCTGATTATTTCCTCTGCTACAAGCCTACAAGTGAAGCAAAATCAATGTCTGCTTTCTTCCAAACCAGGTTTTCTTCTAAGACTTTGAGTGAAGTTAGATTCTGCACTGGCTTGCTTTGGTTTCTGTTGCCATGGTTCTGGGTTTACAACAAACATTCCAGTTAACTAGGCGGAATTTGAATTTCTTGTCCAATCCACCCCAAAGAAAATCCCTTAGAATATTTTTTTCAATCTTTTTGCCACACCTACAGATAGTGGGAATAGAGATTAAAAAAATAAAAAATAAAAAGTTGGGCTAGATAGTGAACTTTTGATAAGAGTGAGTCTCCTCCTTTTTGATAAGTGTTATGTCTTCCAGCCAGCCAGTTGACTATGTGTTCTCTCTATAATGGGATCCTAGGTTTGCCTTGCCTTGAAGTGAGCTCCCAAAGGCATATCCAAGTATTACATAGGAAGGGATGAAACATGACATCCAAGATCACTTGTAAACTCATCAACGCTTAGAACTTCTCTAATTGGCACAAGTTCAGATATTCTCAAACTAATCCTTTTCTATAATTTTCCATATTTTCCTTTACAAGTAATTTTTTTTTCTATAACTCATTTTTACGAACTAGGGCAGGCTCCACTCATTTTATGTTTTAGTAGAATCCAAATATGCAGTTCTTTTTCTTTTCTTTTATTTTTAAAATCCTAATGTTAAGATCATATTTAGTGCCAATTTATTTATTAATCTCCTTAAAAAATTAAGTAATTAACATCCTAGAGTCAATGATCTAACCTTAAAATCCAAAAATCCATCAAAGTATGATATTTTACCCAATCAAATGAATCAATTGACTTAAATGCTTCTAATCTTGTAAAATCCCTAATTTCTAAAACCCTAGACTATAGAAATTTTAAAAAATTAGAGTGATTAGGAAGAAATTCGTACCTTAGAGACACTTTAATGATCTTGGCTCCAAAGATTCAACCTTTACTCTTCTACCCTTGTAACTCTTAAGAAAGACCCTCTCCAGAGTCCTCTATGAGTGTACACCAATTTTGATGAGTTTGGTAACTTACGGGGGTAATTAACTATATTTTTCTAAAAGAAAATAGATAATATTATTTTTTGATAGTTAAGAAAAAATTTATGAAAAAAAAAAAAAAAAACTTCATCATAAAAAAAAAAAAAATTTTCCTATCAAAAAGAAAAATTTATGAAAAAAGACTACTTCATGTACAACAGACATGAAGAATCATAAAGAATTACAACAAGAAAAATTGTAAAAAAAAATATGGGGGCTCTATGAACAACACTATGGAATTACTATTCAGAAAACCCCACGTGCGAGACCAATAATATAAGGAACTAGTGAAGGTTGCTAACAACTGAACCCTTGTACTTTTCACATCTTTGTAAGTGTGTTCATTGCATTCCATCCATATAGTTCACATCAAACATAATAGAACAAGGTACCAAATATTTGGTGAATGATTACAAAATCAATTCCTCCATTTAAACATAATGTCGATGACCTTTTTGTTTTTTGATAAGTAAATTTTACTAATCAAAAAAAAAACAACAACCTGTTCTCAGGCAGCGTACTAGCAGTGTATCAAGATTACAAAAAATTACAAGAATCCAAAAAATCTAGTAAACTAGAGAAGGGATGACCATTCAAAGTAGCCCCTCATATAAAGTGGAAAGGAGTCCTATTTACTACTATAGATTTTTAGAGTACCTAGATAACTTTAGAGTTCCTGTTAACCATTTTTGTATTTTTATTTTTTCCCTGCTTGCGTTTTTCCTTTGTATACTTCCCGTGTACTAGGGTTGTGCCCCTTTTGCACTTTTCTTTAATGGATATTATTGCTTATAAAAAAAGTTCCTGTGAGCTATAAGATTCTTTTTATTGTATTTTATTGGCTCTTGGCTTGTACAAAAAGTTATTAAGTGAAAGTAGAAGTATGCTAGTTGTTACTGCCAAAGCAAGCTTCCTATTGTTATTTTCATATGCTTTCATTAATACATGTTATCACCTTCCTCATATTCTTGTATAGGTAGGTTCATATTTTTTTGTTCCAAAATTATCTTGATTTTCCTTTTTTGTTGCCTCAACTTAGGTTGACCAACAGTCATTTTTTTTCCTTAGTATGTGGCAAACAAACATATTGTCTTTTTTGACTATCTGAATTGAAAAAAATTATTATTATTATTTTTCTGTAACTAGCAAAAGGCGTCGAGGATTAGAAGGTGAGGAGCTTGGACCAAGGATGGAACCTGCGATCCTATCAGTTGAGGTATACTGTACTGCCATTTCATCTCTCCTCTCTGCCCACCCTCCTTCCTGGTTTTTAATTTGGAATGCCAATTCATTTAATCATTATTTTTGTTACAGAACTACAGTAGTTTTCTTCAGGTAACATTATGATTTCTTATGGATATAAAATTGATATATCATTGTAATCTGCTTAACTTTTAGGGTAGAGGGTTTAATGTACAAATTCATTTTGCTGAGGAGCCCGTTTCGGACTATGTTCAGGCTGTTGTTTCAACAGTATTGTCAATTCATAATCAGGTGCTGATAATTTTCTTAAGGTCTCTCTCTCTCTGTCTTGCTATCTTTATATTTTGGATTGGTAAGTCACACATGCACCCAGTGAGTCTTGAACCTACAATCTCACCTATACCTGTTTTTATTGGGGAGGAAGTGCAAATTTTAGCTAGATCTCATTAGCTTTAAGGATTTCTAGTACACTTGCTGCATACTAGAGTGTCCCTTTCAAAAAAAAAAAAAAAAAAAAAAAGAAAAAAAAAAAAAGGGGAAAAAAAAAGCAGAAAAAGTACATGTTCCAATTTAGATGTCTAACCAGCTCTCTTTCCTTCTTAAAGATCCTTGATTCTTTGCATTTGCTAGTTTTTCCTCCTCTGGTGCCTTAGGTGCACCCTTCTTCTTTTTTTTATAAGTAAGAAGAGAATATTATTAATGAAAAGAAAAGCAAGAGAAACACAAAGAGTTCACGGTAGTGAACAAAGGAAAAAAAGGAACAAAAAGACAGAAGCAACCCCTAATCTATTCTAATAGATTAAATAAAATCCATAAGGGTAGAACAATCCGAGAAACCCCAACAATGAGACCAATCAAAGAGGGTCCTCTGGCAAATCTCTAATAATTGAACCACAGTTTTCCCCTCATCCTCAAAAGACTGCCGATTTCGTTCAGTCCAAATAGTCCACATTAAATAGCCTGGAACTAAATTCCAAATATCAGAACTGTGCTTCCCAAGCCAATGATACCAACAAAATAATAAGTCCACAACTGAACCTGGCATGACCCAATCGATCCCAAACAACCAAAGCATATACATCCACAAATAATGAGTTATCGGACAAAAAAGTAACAGATGATCCACAGATTCTGCATTACAATAACACAAACAACAACGATTCGCCAAAGGGCGACCATGAAGCATAAGATTATCCAATGTTAGAATCTGACTATGAGCTGCTGTCCACATAAAAAAAGCCACCCTTTTAGGAACATTTTCAAGGGAAAGTGGAATGAGCTGCATTACGAATCTTATGATACTTCCCACTGCCATTAAGATCCCAACAAAGCCTGTCACACCCTCCACCCCTAGGAATTCGGGTTTGGATAAAATGAAGAAGGGAGTAGGAAGCAGCCAACTCCCAATCATTGAATTCCCTATGAAATCATTGAATTCCCTATGAAATCTTAAACTCCACACTCTGTCATTATCACCCACTGGAGGGCTTAACACATCAGAAATACAAGCCTCCTTATTAGCTGAACACAAAAATAATTGAAGATAAAGAATTTTAAGAGGAACATCCCCAGTCCACTTATCATGCCAAAAAAGAATGCGAGAACCATCCCCCACCACAAAAGAGAAATGCTTAGCGAATGTGTCCCACCCTTCACTAATACTCCGCCATAACCCACAACCATGAGCCCTACTACAAGCTCTAGTGCACCAACCCCCTTTTCCCTCCCCATATTTCATGGCAGTGACCCTTCACCACAGATGCGAGGTTTCATGGCCATACCTCCAAAGCCATTTCCCAAATAGGGTCTGATTAAAAGGCGCCAACTTTCAAATTCCTAAACCACCCAACTCACGCAGTAGACAAACCTTTTCCCAAGCCACCAATGGATATTTGAAACACTCAACTGAAAAAGAAAGTTCCTTTGAATACATTCCAATCTAGTCGCCACAGCTTTAGGGATAGTAAAAAGGGAAAGATAATAAATCGGAAGGCTTGAAAGAGTACTCTTCAGCAAGGTGAGTCTACCCCCCTTTTGACAAATAAAGCCGCTTCTAGCCTGAAAGTTTCTTTTCCATCCTCTCAAGGATCAGATTCCAAATAGAGGCTGTTTTGTACAAAGTTCCCAAAGGCATCCCCAAGAAAATCATAGGCAAATTGCCCACCCTGCACTGAAGGATATTAGCCAAAGACTGAATGTTACGCACCTCTCCAATAGGGACAATTTCACTTTTCCCCACATTCACCTTCAAACCACTAAAAGCTTGAAAACAAGTCAAGACCATCTTAATGGACAGAATCTGCTCTCTAGAGGCATCACAGAAAAGAATGGCATCATCAGCAAATAAAATTTGAGAAACACGGATACCAGTAGAATTAATAGAACCCACATGAAAACCCTAAATGAAACCACCTTCCTCAGTTTTCTTTAGGATACGACTTAAAACCTCCATGATCAAAAGAAAGAGAAGGGGAGACAAAGGATCACCTTGTCTGATGCCTCTAGAGCTACCAAAGAAACTAGCAGGAGATCCATTAACCAGAACTGAGAAGCGAACGGTAGAGACACAAGTCTTTAGCCATCTCCTCCATCTATCCCCAAAGCCCATCCTCTCCAACAGATAAAACAAAGTGTCCCAATTCACATGATCATACGCTTTTTCAATGTCTAACTTACACACCACCCCTGGAGTACGACACTTCAGTCTACTGTCTAAACATTCGTTGGCAATAAGCACTGAATCCAAAATCTTTTGCCTCCACAAACGAATTGACTCCAAATAAGTTTATCCAGCACCCGCCTCAATCTGTTTCCTAAAACCTTAGACAATAGCTTATACACACTGCCCACTAAGCTGATAGGCCTAAAATCTTTGATATTCAATGCATTATTTTTCTTAGGAATCAAAGATAGAAAAGAAGCATTCAAAGACCGTTCAAATTCTACGCTCCTCTGGAAATGATCAAAAAAGGTCACGACATCTTTTTCCACTACACTCCAGCATTTTTGAAAAAATGCCATAGTGAAACCGTCAGGACCTGGGACTTTATCACCCTCCATCTCTTGAAGAACCTTTACCACTTCCTCCTTAGAAAAATCCCTCTCGAATTCTAGTTGCTCATCCTCCTCAATTCTAGCAAACTCTAAACCATCCATAGGAGGGCGCCAAGTATCTAACTCAGTGTACAAACTCTGATAAAAATGGACCACCTTAGACCGCACCTCTTCCTCATCTTCATAGAGGACACCATCCACCTCTATTCCTCGAATATGATTAGTTCTTCTATGGGAGTTTGCAACCCGATGAAAAAAGAGTATTATTGTCCCCCTCCTTCACAAATAAAATCCGGGACTTTTTCTCCAAGAAATCTCCTCCAAAGAGGCAAGATGTGCAATCTCTCCTTTAATCTGAATATGACGAGTTTGATCCTCCTGAGAAAGGCCTAACAAGTCCTCCCTAGCATCCAAACCCAAGAATTCAGATAAAAGACATTTCTTCCTAAAGGCCAGATCCCCAAATTCCTCCTTATTCCACTTTTTCAAGTCCTCTTTAAGAACTTTTAATTTACGAGCCAGAATAAAGCTAGGAGAACCCGAAAAGCAATACCTATTCCACCATTGCCAAACCCTCTCTACGAAACCCTCTTCTTTCAATCACATATTCTTGAACTTAAAGGCACTCCAACCTTTATTAACACTACCCGCCACCATCAAAAGAGGGCAATGATCATAAACTACACAAGGGAGTACCCTTTGAGACACGTTTCCAAAGTGATCTACCCAATCCATCGATGCCAAGGTTCTATCAATTCTTGACATACGATCTGTCCCCGAATCTCTAAACCAAGTAAACGAAGCCCCTTCAAGGGGTAAGTCCACAAGGTAATTAGCCTCAATTAAGTCTGAAAAAGCAAACATAGCCAGACTAAAAGCCTCACAACCAAATCTCTCACTCGGATATCGAATGGTATTGAAATCCCCAAAAAAACACCGTATTCCACCTGGAGTGCATCCTTGAAAGTTCTTCCCACAGAACACCTCGTTGATTATTCTCATTAGGCCCATACACTCCTGAACAAGCCCATACAAAATCATCTACAACCCCCTTCAATAAAACATTAACAGAAAACAAACCAACAGCACAGTAAACTTTTTCAAAAACTTTCTTGTCCCAAACCAATAACACCCCTCCTGCAGTATTGACTGCATCTAGAACAACCCAATCTAGGAACGGACTACCCCAAAGGCTTCAAACAACAAAAGAGTTTAAAGAAGACAGCTTAGTTTCTTGAAAGCAAACTATATCACACTTCCACTCCTTGAGAAGATTTTTACATACCTCTTGCTTTTGAGAATTATTTAATCCCCTAACATTCCAAAATAGCAGCTGTAAACTCATTTAAAACTGGTAATCGCCCCCGTACCTACTGAGAAATCTCTGTTCCTCCCCTTAGATGCTACCCCATCATAATTAATAGAAGAAAACAAACCTTTGAGTTCCCTAAGCCCTTTTTGCTTGGAGTTCACAATACCTTTAGAATACCCAACACTAACAACATCAACACAATCTTGTCCGAGGAGATGAAACAGAGCCAGGCATTGATCTTCGTGCTTAACAATAGGAAAACCCACAATTCTACAGAAATTTTTCATCAAGCTACAAACCCATTTTGAATTTTTCATCGCTGACCCCCGAACCTCCCCCTCATCACCTTCCTATATCACCTCCAACTCCTTTTGTTCATTGGGATCCCATTTAGATAGAGGTGAGAACTCCAAAAAACCATTCTCATCCTCTCCATGAAAAAAGCCACTAGGATTAACTTCACTGTGCTTCCACTGAATCAGAAGATGCTCAGGCCCTTCCTGTAACAGCTCAACTCCATCCAAGTGGCTCGCGACACTAGCTCAGCAATAGGATTGCTCCATTTTTCTCCCTTCTCACCCGAAACCACTGTGGAGTCATCTCTCTCTCCAAAATAGAGACCCTCCTCGCTACCCAGACCTGACAGAGGAGAAAAAGTGTTTTGGGCAGCACCCTGAGGCCGATGATCAGAAAAAACATCAAACCCTCGCCGTCGTCCCTACCCTCAAAACACTAGCTATCGGAGTATAGGTCTCGTCCCTCATCCTTCGATTGGTTACCTCCACTTTGGAAAACCCAAGATTGGACCCTTCCGTCGCACTCGCCGGCTACCGATGCAGTCACCGGCAACCCAGAAGCGTCCGTCGAACTCCGCCGACACCCCAGCTGTCACCGCAACCCAAGAACCTGCCCCAAGCTTCCTCTCGAGCTCTCCCCTTCAACCCACAAAGACTGGCCCTCAGATGAAACAATTAAGGACACGGGTTTGACCAAAGTACCCTTAAGTGATGATACTGTATCCACGGGATGGGCTTTGACAAGCCCACCAGATTGTTTTATAAGTTCTGGCCCACCACTTAAAACCTTGGGCCAACTGAAATCCTTTACACCCAGACAAGTCACAGTACGTTTCCCGTCCTCAGGCTTACACACTCTCAAAGCCAAAAAAGTAGGAGTCAACTTAAAAGTAAAAGCCCGCGTGGGTTTGTCATTAATGACTGAAACATTGCCATTTAAAACTAAACCATTCTCTGCATGGACTCCAGGAATCCCGTTTTGCCCCCAAATTGCTCCAAATTTTTCAAAATTCCTGAACTTATGCGATGACCATTGAGCAGACAAAAGTTTATCACTCCGGTCACCACCAGCAGATTGACCGCCTCTACCACCACCATTTTTGGAGGATACTTTAGCCATAGAAACCGGTTTAGCACTAGTGAAAAAATTCCTCATCTCTCTCTGAAACAAAGACCAACCTGCACGATTGGAGCTTGCTGGTATCATAACACACCCTCGGTGAGCCCCACCATAGTATTCAGCTATGACCACAAAAACACCAGCCTTATTCGACCTCCGCAGAATTCCAACAACTTATTATTTTCCCGGAAACGTTTGCAAATGGAAACTTTCCCCCGGAACCCAATCACGAATATCAGCTAAACAAGAAAGGATCCACTCCAATCCTTTACGTCCTACCCAAATAGTGTGCTTGACATGCCGGCTGCTCTCATGTATTGCATACGAATCATGTTGCCCACCATTGAAAGAAAAAGAGAAAACTTTGCATCAATACGGAAAGGAATCTTTCTACCCCCCCTGAACCGATAAAGAAGGAGAGGTATTAAGGTTTGAAGCTGGTTTGGGTAGGGAGATAACAGGTAACAGTGGAGTGTAGGCATAGAAGGTTTAAAAGGCAATGAGGATGATTGTAAGGGGGGTTCCGGTGGGCAAAAAACTAGAAGGGATAGAGGGATGACAAAGGTGTATGAAGGCAAACCAAAAGGTGGAGTTGAGGGTGGAAATAGAAAAGGATAGTGAGGGAGGGAAGGAATATGTGGGACAGCCGGTGGTAGGAAGGGGAAGAGAGAGGGAGTTGGGGGGGGGGGGGGGGGGGGGGGGGTTGATGGTGAGGGTGAGGGTGGGGGAGGGGGTGGGGGGAGGGAGAGACATGCTTAGCCTTCATAATTCTATTTAGAAGAGAATGTCGTAGGTGCACCCTTCATGTAAGCATCATGTCCTTTGGTGGTGCTGCCTTGGAATGATTCCTAATAAATTCCTAACTGAAATTGTATGGTGTAACCCCTTGCTACTTCATACATTAATTTTAGCATCGATTTGATCTACCATTACATCACATGTGCAGCAGATCTACATTGAATCTGTGCTAGTGACGTATGCTTGGGGTGATGCTCCTACAGCAAGGAACTACATAAGAAAGGTCATAACTAAACTGTAAAACTGGAGGAACCAAATTGTTTTCTCCCAAAATGCATTAATCTTTAATTTTACAAATGAACTGTACTTTGGATTGACTTCCTTACCAAGGAGTCATAAGTCCTTTGAACTTTTTTATTTATTTATTTATTATTTTTATTGAATGAATTGTAAATTGATGTACTATGTTATATTCCCTGAAAGCTTGTTTCTTCTTTATTGACCATAGTTATTTATCGGTGTCCATGTCCGTGTGTTTCCCATCTGCAACTATACATAGAACCTTGTAGGCAATGGTTTCATTTTTTTTAGTGGAAATTCTAATAAAAAAATTATTGTGAAAGTTGATGAGAGGCTGCGTTTTTTTTTTTTTTTTTTTTTTTTTTTTTTTCCAGTTTCGAGGATTACCTTCTTAATATGCATAGAGAGTGGTATATTGTTTCACGGATATTTATCTTCTAAATTATATTTGTTGCTTTAGGAACCCATGGGTGATATTCTGGTATTTCTTACTGGTCAAGATGATATTGATACTGCTGTAAAGTTTCTTAATGAGGAAGCTCAAAGCAATAGAAAGAAATCTTCAGGTTTGAATGACAAAGCAATTATGTCTAGACTTTGTAGTTTCTACATGTATACATCCTGAAGTAGTTGTAATTTGCTGAAATACACGCACAAGCTATATTTATAATGTGTACATGTTTGTGTCTATATGCAATCATGCTGCCATGTGTATGTGTGTGTGTGTGTATGTTGTGATTTATTAGATGCTCCATGATTGTAGATGGTTCTGTATTTATTAAATACAATTGAGGTTTTTTGTCATAATATCGTAACTGATCCACATCCTCTGTTGGTATTGTCCTTCTATTATTATTATTATTTTGCTTCCTCCCTCTTCCTTTGATTGGTATTCACGTGATCATATTACAATACATGATACCGTGTTTCATGAACCACCGGAATAGACTTGTATTACAAAGAAGAGGGGAGCTTGCTCTTTGCACTGCATCACTGCTTTAAGTTTGATTTTATTGAGTTGGCAGTATTACAAGTTTATCTTGTAGATTAGTATTTAAGATTATATTCGATTAGACATAGTCAAAATCATTATGAAAAGTTTTGTTGGACATAATCATGAGTCAATCTACATTTTCAGGATTAATTGTTTTGCCACTGTACTCGGGACTTCCACGTGCAGAGCAGGTTAGTAATATATTAATATAGTATCTGGGTGCAATAAACTGATTTCTATGGAGTCTTTGTTTGTCAAATTTCTGATTCACTGACTACCTTTTTGCTTTCTATAAGGAGTTGATTTTTACTCCCAACTCCTAGAGGGAAAAGGAAAGTAGTGATATCAACAAATATAGCAGAGACATCGTTAACTTTGGAGGTAACATCTCTGCCCTCTAGAGCAGTTTTTGTTGGATGTGATTAGTTAAAAGCAACCAGGAAGTGCATTGTCATCCAACCTTATGCTTCTATTATGTGCAGGGACTTGTGTATGTTGTTGATAGTGGGTTCTCAAAACAGCGTTTTCTACAATCCGGTAACGAATTTGTTGTTTGAATGTTTAAATTTATGTAGTTTGTACTTGTATGATTAGTTCTCATACTCGCATCATATCTTGAATGTTTCACCTTGCAAAATTGTTTCTTGTAAATATATCAATCTTGCCAACCTCACTTGTGTCTATGATTGAGTGTTGTATTTTTTTCTCACAACCAATTCCAGGCTTGGACAAAGGAGTGTTGCAGTAGGTTGACGAGCAGCGTAAAAATTGTCACTTTTCATGATTGGATCCTATATAGAATTGTGTTAGGGTGTCCCCTACTAGGAATGTGTTGCATTGGATTCCCATATGTAATGACAAGTGGGTTAGGGTGAAAACTAGAGTGTTACCCGTAAGTGGCACACTACATAGGCACTTGGTTGTAGTGAGAAATGGGCAAGGTTCCCTCACATTGGTGAATGGTTTTGGATGAAGAAGTTAATCCAGGAGAATAGGATTTGTATAGACACTTTGGAATATAGGATATTTAACAGGGAAACTAATGGAAATAGTAGATACTATAATTAGGAGGAGAATAAATACGGTGTGCTTGCAAGAAATTAAGTGGATAGGGGATTAATCTAAAGAAATTGAACATACATATATAAATTATGGTCTTCAAGAAAAGATAAAAATAGATATGGAGTAGAGATAATCATGGATAAAATTCCTTAAGAAGTTTTTGAGATTAGGAGGATAAGAGAGAGAATTTTTTTAATAAAACTTATCCCAGGAGAAGAAACAATTAACATAGTGCATATGCTTCTCAATAGGGTTGGAAGAAGCCATTAAGCAAAATTTTGGAAGGACAGGGATGAACTAATTCAAGGGGTACCAAATGGGGAAGTGTTTTTATTGGAGAAGACTTGAATGGTCATGTTGGAAAAGATAGTAGTGATTTTAAAAGAATGAGTAAGGAGATGCTATTTTTGACTTTGCAATGGCATACGATCCGATATTGGTGAATACTTGGTTCAAGAAGATTCACACTTAATTCCTTTAAAAGTGGGACAAACGTTGGCCAAATAGATTTTCATCGTTAATTGAAAAGTTTATAGTAGATATTACAAAGATTGCAAGACTAGAAGAGAGCATAACCCATAACCAATCAACATAGGTTGGTGGGACTAGATATTTGTATTAGAAGATGTTGGAAAATAAGAGATATTTGACATGGAAATCCAAGATTTAAATGGTGGGGTTTGAATGAAGAGAAACAAGTTATTTTTTAAAGATAGAATGATCAAAGAAGGTAAGTAGGGCCTAGATGAAGCTCTTGAAAAGATGTGGAATGAAATCAAAGGTTTTATTAAAAGAGTAGCTACGGAAGTATTAGGAGAATCGAAAGGACGAGTACCGACTAAGGCCTAAGGAGATTTGGTGGTGGAATGAGGATGTGCAAGCAACCTTTAAATTAATGAGAGAGTTATAGAAGCTTGCCTAGATGTAGAGACAATGCCACATATAAAAGTGTAAAGTGGACTGGGTTGCAGTGTTAGGCTTTCTTTCTTTTTTTTCAATTCATGTTTTTATGGACTTTTGTACTTTATGCATTTGATTTGTACTGTCCCTTATGTAGTTCCTATATACTCAGGTGACACCCTTCTTTTTTTAATTATTTTTTATTACTTATATAAAATATATATATATATATATATATATAAAGTGTTGCAGAAGGAAGCAAGAAAGGCTATTCGGGAGGCTAGATTTTACACTTATGATGAGATGTATAGCAAGTTTGGGGATCATGGATGGAGAAAAGGATATTTATAAACTTGCTATGACAGGGAAAATGAGAACAAGAAACTTGGAGTGTTTCAAGTGGCATTAAGGATGAAGATCAAAAGAGTGTTAGTAAAGAAAGATGGAAGAGTTAATATGATATTAAATGGATTTTATACAAGAAATTAAATTGAGGATAGAAAACATAGGTTTGTTAAAAAAAATTAGGATGTAAATTGAAAACTTTTTGCTGAAAGTACTGTAGATAAATGTAAATATTAGCTGAAATAGTACAATGAGACCCATGAATAGTACCAAAAAGTGCAATGGAGCTCATGAATAGTAGCAAAAATAAGCTAACAGTAAAATAAGCTAGCTTTTTAATTTGGAGCCTTGGCCGAGGACCTTGGTTTGTCCGAGGACGGATAAACAGTAGTGAGGGTGTCAAGCTCAAAATCCCATAAGTGAAATACAAGTAGAAAGGCTGAGAAAGTTGGTTTGAGGATTATCTCCTCGGATGAGCAGAGCACGAATCAGATATATGCCTTATCGCTCAGAGTGACCTTCCAAGAAGCTCTAATGATAAGGACGTGTCTCATGAACATACAAGAATGAAGGAAACCCAAAAATATCTAAAGGAAAGCTGCTACCACCGCATTAAATGCACTGCAACTACTTTTCTGGCCGCATTTATAGGAAGAAGACTCATGAACAGTGCGACCTTGACTACCACAACTCACAGAAAGCCAAAGAGGGTGTTTGATGGGACGGGCACTCAAATAAGTGCTCAGATAGTCGACAAGTGTAGGATCAAGATGGTCTAAGGGAGATATATAATGTAAGAGACCCTCCATGAGGAGGGGATCGGAAAGATAGAAACTGAATACTGTAGTAATCAAAATTATATTTGTACTCTGTTTAATTGATTTACGTGAAGAATGACCTCCTCGGACAACAAATCCATTCAGCTCTGTGTTCATTGTTCTTGCTTAACCATCTTTTAAATCCATACTAGCCATTGTCAAATTCATTAGGGCCTAGTTCTTCGACCCACTCTCTACAAATTTATTGTACTGGGCTCACTGGGCCAAGATCCCATACATCTTGGGCTTGGGTTGCTAAACGTGTCCCTACAAAGGGTAAAGGGTTTACTTGGTATAAATGTAGAAAGTAGTGCTTTAGCTCTAATGAAAACATTGAATGATAGAAATTAAGTACAATGGGAGTAATTTTATAAAGAGAAATGTCTCTTACATACACCCATTTATACACATTTTTTTTATACTAAAATCATGACTCAAGTCACAATTTTTGTGCAAAAGTGGTGTATGTAACAAGCATGGTAATAGATATTGTTCGAAGTTTATTATACACGCAAGCAACATCTATTACACACATCTTACAATGTTTTTTTTCCTCTTCCAAAAACTCATATAAGCTACAAGAGCTCTTTAGCATTGTTTGAAAATTGCAAGAGCTGTTTTTTTTTTTTTCTTCGTTAAAGACAAAGTAGAAAGTATCCCTAGGACCCTAGCATCATTGAAATTGCAAGATCAGACAAAATAGAAACATCAAAGAGCTTTTGAATTCCATGGAAAAAAATTGCATGAAACATTGAAGTGATTATTGGTGCCCAAAATGCAAATTCATTTGTATGTACTTTTTATTTTAATGAAAAAAATTTACTAACTCTTTTAGAATGAAAAAACGATAAAGTATGAAGGTTTTTGTATTTGTTAATGGTTACTCACAAACCCTATATATATATATATATATATATATATATATAATTTAGAAAAATGTTACTCACAAATCCAAAGCCTCCAAATCTGTAGGTGTTCGTATGACTGGTGTCAGCGATGTATCCCTTGCAGTATTTATGGGGGAAGACTTTCGCATATGGGGCTTCAAGAAAGGCAGCATATATACGTTTGCTTTCAAATTCCTCTATATATTTCTCTTTGCTATCAATTTCCTTGATGTTGGTAGCGTTGAAATTAAGCAGTTGCTCCAGGTAGTTGCCTACAAAGGTACCCTTGTCATAACCAACGGTTAAGTTGTTCATCTTAAGTAACTACATATATGTGATACTCGGTTCCATTCTCTGAATAGTGAGCATTGAAGAGAGATTGGCAGTGTAGCTTGCAGTTAACACAAACACTAGAAATAGCCACACTGCGATCACCACTCGTGTAAGGTGGTTGTAAATCCTCTCTCCTGAAAGATAAACATGTGCTAATGAGTGTTTTAACTCCTAAATGAGGATTTGTCAAGATTGACGTTACCAGCTGCAGTATGCAATGGTTCTTGGGGAGTTTTTACTAAGCATCATTATGGATTTCTTAAAATTCAATTATTGTCCTGACTACTCTCTATATTAAGTCATACACTCATACTTCACTTGCATTTTCAGGACAAGCCTAACAGAGAAAACTAAATCATCCACAAATTATAAAAGACTAAATTTAGAACATTCTTGGGCTAAATTAAATACACAGATACATGGGATATATGGTTGCTGCTGCAGTATAGAGTGGGACATAGGATTTATTCGTTGTTTTTGCTACTCCCTTGCTAATATAGTATTTATGTTTGTTAGACCTGTCTAATGTGTATTATTCTAGAACTGTGGCTGCTTAATGCAGATTAGTTTTATCATGATCATTGACATGATGAATTATATCTCTGACTAGAAACCCTGGGATGGGTTGCTTGTTAATGTGCCTAACATGATTATGTTATATTCATAAGCCGAGAAATGAAAGAGCATATGGAAACAGCCAAACAGGAACAATGAAACAACAGTATAACTACAGATTGGTTGTTCGTGTGATCTGCCTTAGAGTGTGCGTGGGCTTATAATTATTGAGCCGACCAATGAACATAACTTTTTTTTGTTCTTTTGAGAATCAATGAACATAACATTCTGAGTCCTATAATTGAACATTTATACTTACCGTGAGCAAAGAACAGAGAGCAGAAGGCAAACCACATGGCGGTCGCAATCTGATCCTTCAACGAGCCTTTAAATTCCGGATTGGATGGATGCTCCAAGAACCAAACTATGAACATGGTGTAAATTAGGATGAAAGCAACCACCAACCACACTCCCCAGGTAAAAGGCTTCATAAACATCCACGGTGACTCTTTAGACTTCGCTGGAACTACCATTGTTAACCCTGACTCTGTGTATGGCTGAGTAAATTCTACATCCTTTGACCTCTCGGATAGTATGGTTATATCACCAACAGCATCATAAGTCTTCCTTATTTGGTCCACATGAAGACCTTTGTCAGTATTTTGAAGCCACAAAATAATGATAATATAAATCAAAATTTGAAAATTCAAATTTGATCTTAAATTTCACCTATAATAGTTTAATACTAGTTATCCTATATTTGGACACATATTCTCTACTCTACCCACTTACCTCCCTGTCTCTCTCAGAAGGAAATATCAATTCCATTACAAAAATTTAAAAAAAAAAAAAAAAAAAAAAAAAAAAAAAAAGTCTTGAAAATAAGACTTCCTATTCTTGAATTTTAGTATATACTGATTCTAGAATTTGTGCACTTTTTTAAATCTTGAAGTTAATGGCTGTTTTGACAGCCACAAATTATTTTATAACATTTTTTACAAACTATTATTATGGCAAATTTTTACTGTTTTTCATTTGGAGCCACTACTGATATCACTTTGTCACTTACCAATGATCACTCACCACATTAATAATTTGTAAAAAAATATCGTAAAATAGTTTGTATCTCTAACATTTTCATAAAATAAATACACATTAGACAGACAAAGGAAAAAAATTGATGAATTGACTAATATAACTATATATTCAGAGATAAAAAGTTAGTTAGTTTACCTTGTTATGGACAAGATCAACCAGCTCATCATAGGATCCATTTTTGGGCTCAAATATATATTGCGGAGTATCTGTATAATTGAATTGTTCCATCACCTTTTGAAAGACTTTAATGCTGAAACCGTTAAACATTTCACCATTTGAGTTGTTTCTGTTCGTGTCCTCCACAAATTGTTTGAACATGGCATGAGCTGGAACTACGATTCTCATTGGTTTTGCTTTTGAAGGCATTGCCCAGCCTTTGGGAACCTTATCTAGCCCTGGCCAAGCCTTTTCTTTTGTATTCTTATTCTTAACACCCCCATTATTATCTGGTGTCCAGATGTCTAATTCATTGCTTTTCTCCCCATCCACTTTCACAATCTTGAATTCGGGATTTTGTGAAAGCATTTTCCCTTCAAAACGTATTTCTCTACTTAAACCTGAGAAACTTTCTGACAATATATTTTTCAAAAGGCTACTAGAGTCATCGGAACTACTCTTTATGGCCCGAGTAATGATTTTAATGCTATCATATGCACGTAGAGCATAAATTCCCGGCTTCGAGTTTTCTTCCTCTGAACGATTGGCTCTGAATCTTTTCTCAAACTTGACATATTCTTTATTGTGATTGGAGTATTGTGTTTTGATTCCTATAGTGCCATTCATAGAGGAAATAAAGGATTTGTCAACAGAGTCCAGCATGTTTGTAATGCTGTCTGGGATTATCCAAGCTGACTCTGCCTCTCCTCCAACAAGTCTCAATTTTTTAGCTTCTCTGAATAAGTTAGTCACCATCGTTAATGATGACTGAAGAACAATAAAAACCCGACACGGCGTGTCATTCTCTTCGTAAATAACAATCACTCTTCTCCAATTGCATGCACGGACAATATCTGCTATGCATTTTACTTGTGCAGAACCATCGTTAGCCATCCGAATCAACAAAGGCCAACGAAGTTGAATCGTTGGTGAGGTTATGGCAGGTGATGCAAATGAAAGAACTGGAACTTGAGTCCTGTTTCCAACATCAGCAACTAAAGCTGTTTTCAGCCATGAATGCATGCCAACGATAGCAATCAATTTCTTCTCTTTGATAAGACTTTCAGCTGCAATCAAAATGTAAGAAGTATTAACACAAACCATCACCATATATTGCCTTCATTATCATATAATTGAACTCCCTCTGGAGGGATGACTTTGGCTTGAGAAGTAGTGGCTGCATGTTGTGCACCTTGCGTCCATGCCAGCCAAACAAAACCATGGGCAGAAGAGGGAACCACGACATATGCTATGCGCGCATGGTGGATTGAGGTAGCAGGTCATGGTAATACATGACTATACAAATGGGCTTGAAGGCAATGTGTTGGTGGCCATGTGCTTGTGAAGGACTCATGGTCACGGCTTGGCAAACTGCAAGCTATTGATATGCCATTGGCAGCAAGTGCTGTGGGGGTTAAATCGTGACAGCAAGCTAGGCGATGGGCAAGTAGGTTGAACATATATAGATGATAGATGGGATCTTTTTTTTAGGTTCAAGAGATAAGGGCACTCTTAGATTAACTTTAGTATGCTAACTTCCTTAATTGTCTTCAAAGTCGTGTCTCAAAGTGTATAGATAGGTAGGCTAAAGGTTAGGTTAAATCAATCTTCATGTAGTTCTAGAAATTTAGGCAACGTTTCTACCTGGCTTTAAAGATAGACCAAGCAAGTCCTAAATTTAAACTCAACCTTCTTAAATTATCAATTGTCCCAAAAGTATAAGCTGTTAGGAAATTGTGAATTTAATCATTTAACCATAAGTTTAACACTCTCCCTCATTTGTGAGCCTAAACTTTCCCTTAATAAGTGGGGCCCAACAAGTGGTGAATTTAATCACTTAACCGTAAGTCTAGCACTCCCTATCACTTATGGGCCTAAACTTTTCCTTAATAAGTGAGGGCCCAACAAGTGAGAATTTAACATTTTAAATGAGAGGTAGAGTGAAGACAAGGACCGAGCATAGGATCTCTTGCTCTGATACCATGTTAAATTACCGATTATCCCAAAAGCTTAAGCTATTAGGAGATGGTAAATTTAATCACATAACCATAAGTCTAACAAACCTAACCTTCCATTCTTCAATATTTTCAATCATTTCCTTACATTGGCTCTTGTCTAAGTTAATAACATTAGGTAAAACCCCATTGACACATTATTTGTTATATGGAATTTCGCAGTACTAATTTCTCACACATTTCATCCAAATATCAAGTCTTTAAATTTTAAGTCGGTTTCACATGCATATTCCAGTCAAAATCTTGTTTTCAATTTGAAATTCTCACATTAATGTGGATGTAAACTATAACTTATTGTGGTCTGCTTCTAGAAAACTTGACATTAAGGGTTGCCAAGTCTGTTTATAGAACTACTGTTGTGGTTTGCCAAACGCTCCATAACATTAAGGGTATTTTTAATATTCTCTCAACTCATGCCTTTCTCCAAGGGTGGCAATTCGTGTTCGCGTGTCGGGTTCGTGTCATGTTGACTCATGAGTATTTGACTATATGAGTCAACCCTAACCCGGCATGTTTATTAAACGGGTCAAGATTTCTCAACCCTAACATAATCTATTTATTAAACGGGTCAATCGTGTCGACCTGTTTATCAGATTTTATCAAAATTTAAATAATAATAAAAACTAATTTTAGTATTAACCAAATTGATATGAACTATGAAAAACCAAACAAATAAATATTTTTAATATAAAATTTAGAACCAATGAGTAACTACATTACAAATAATCATTCAAAACTAAAACATATCTCAATATCACAAATAATCAATCATAATATGTCAAAGAAAATAAACCACAACAACTAATAAATTTATATACCTAAAGTTTGAAGGGTATATTGGTAAAATGTCATTTAATTAAATGGGTCAGACAGGTCAAACAGGTTCCATGTGATGGACACTAACCCAACCCGTTTATTAAACGGGCCAGTCATGTCAATCCGAATATGACACGAACATATTAAGTCTCAACCCATAACCTACTAATTTTGTGTCGTGTCATGTTGGGTTCGCGGGTCGTATCCAATTTTGCCACCCCTACCTTTCTCTCATTTTATTTGCCTAATATTTTATTTTTGGATACTCAAAATACCTATCTAATTAAAAAGTCAATTAATTTAATGACTTTCCAATATACACCTAGCCATTATTTATTATCAGTTTAAATTCCGGAGGTTAATAGGGACACTTTTGAAAAATTATATATATATATATATATATATATTAATTGAAATTTAGATTATTTTAAATTAGTGTGTAACCCCATACATATACAACGGTATAATTAAAAACAATCACTTAGATGGACACATGGCGGAAAATTAGACTCCAATTTAAATCCAATTTAAAATCTAATTGGACTTGGACTCTTCAATTTTTACACTTAATAATTCACTTAATACAAAATTAAAAATTAAATAGGACACGTAGCATAAAATTGAGAATCTAATTAAAATTTAGCTGGATTTTTTCTAAGTTTTGGCTGTGTATATATATATATATATTGTTAGGACATATGTGTTTTCACTTGTTAAGAACATATGTCACTTATTTATGTATATTGACTAATCCTTTTGACAAAACGCACTCTACTTGTAATTGGGTAGTTCTAGGTGTTTTTAATACTTCAAGAAACAAGATTTCAAGATCAAGTGTTGAAGTCATCAAGTCTGTCCAAGAAAAACAAGTTGAGTGCAAAATCATTAAAACTCGACACCTACTCGATAGCTCCTCGACACCTGCTATCTGTCGAGATTTAAGAAAATCAAAATTCTGATATGATTTCTTGGGATCCGTGAATATGTCTTTGGGCCTTCTTTTCTCCTAACCCTAGACATATAAAAAGATTGTTTTAAGAGCCGTCAAAGAAGACACAAGTTGCACAAGCATTGAGCAAACCCTGTTCAAGCAATTTGTGATCAAAGACGAAGTTCTTGACCTAGTTCATCTTCTCTGAAGAAGTTGCTGTGTATTTGCACCAAAGGGTTTTGTAACCAAGCATCTTCCTGATCTTCATCGTGTAGGATGAACTGAAGAACTTTGCAGCCAACCTCTCCTTCTAAGTTGGTGTTTGAAGTCGCGTACTGGGATCCGCGCATTGGTTAGTCACGTACTTGGGAGCCGTGCATCCAAAAAGGGAACTGTCACTACAGATCAAGTCCAATTGGGTATTGGGGTAAGGGTTCAACTGTAGGTTGGTAAGGTACTTGGGATTCCTTTACTTGTAACCGCTTGATTTGATAAAAGTGGAGTTTCGGGAGTGGTGACCTGAAAATCACCCGGTGGGGTTTTTGCCGTAAGGGTTTTCCCCATTCGTAAACAAATCACCATGTCATTTAATTTCCGCTGCATATTTAGTTATTTGGTGATTTGTTTGTGCTTCCATGTAATTGCATGTTAAATTGATTAATTAATAACTTGGCTAATTAATTAATTGGTTTAATCACAATGAGTCATTCAGTTTGTGGCATATCATATATATATATATATATATATATATATATATATAGATTGGACAAACGAAATGGGTTTGAGTGAGTAATTTAAAAGCATAAAGGGTCAGGTTCCGGATAAGGTATTTGGTATCAAATGATAACACTTCAGTAGTATCAAAATCCAATAAATGAGAGATATGTCTACAAAAAATAACTACCCCCACTAACAAATGAAATACATTTTTTTTTATACAAGATAGAATTTTACTCTAGCCTAATCTAAGTGTATATGTGTGTGAAGCTCCCTTCTAGAGATTTGAACCCTGATCCTTGCCCCCCCACACCCCACAAGCACTTATACCTGTGGAGTGATCATCGCACCAAGGGTGTGCGGTGGTAAATAAAAGACATATGTTAATGGGTAGTTATTTTGCACACATGTCTCTTATTTATTAGATTTTAATACGGATGACATGGTATCATATAATAGAAAATACGTTTTACAGGTTCAACCTTAAAAGTAAACCCAAACCTTTCACAAAAGTCTAATAGGCTATAAAATTTGATCCCAAATTAAGCAATATCCATTTAAAAATCCCAAATTCTTACTATTTTGGTCAAGTTAGGTGAAAAAAGTCACTACTACCCAACCCATTCCCATCCCTAAATTTGCCGCTTAACCCATGTGAGAGAGTCCCATGCCATTTGAACCCTTCAAATATTAGGCCACATTTGGTATACTGTAATTGTAATTACATAAAAATAGGAATATGTATTATAAGAAATACAAGATGTTGTAATATAATACTTATTATTATTCATTTGTTTGGTGACAACACAATAATAGAATCCTGAAGACAATGGAATGAAAGTATTTTAAATCAAATTTAAGATATATTTTAGAAAATATCTTACTCATATAATTATATTTCTTAAAAAATATTATTTTTTATATTTGAAAGAGAGATTAGTTATTTTTTTATGATTTTTTATTTTCATAATTATTATGTGCATATGGAAAGTTTATTTATTTGGAAATATATTAATTTTAGAAATTAATACATCTATTAAGGAACAAGGTTTTCAGACCCGGACCGTTCATTGAACCGTTAAAGGGAGAGGTTCAAGGTTTTTGAGGTCGAACCGGGTCGAACCGTGATGACGTCATAATTAATTAAAGCCTAAATATATATATTAAATTTATAAAACTAGCAAAATTGACTAATATATCTATATATGTAAGGGAAATTTAATGATTTTCAAGCATATATTTAATAATTAAATAAGAAAGTTAATAAAATAAAATAATAACTATGAAAACATTAAAATTTATGACTAAATTTTGAAGTAAATTTGAATATCTTTGAACGGTTTTAATTATAATTTTTTTTATTCCTTGTAAGAGATGGATAATTTAATTAAGTAGAATAAAATTGTGTTAAGTTGTTTTTATATTAAAAAAAAAATTGCTAAGGGGTTGGACCGCACGGTTCTCACCGGTTCATGCGGTCCAACCCCAGTTTTAAGGGTTCACGGAATTAACAAAATTTATGACTAAATTTTGAAGTAAATTTGAATATCTTTGAACGGTTTTAATTATAATTTTTTTTATTCTTTGTAAGAGATGGATAATTTAATTAAGTAGAATAAAATTGTGTTAAGTTGTTTTTATATTAAAAAAAAAATTGCTAAGGGGTTGGACCGCACGGTTCTCACCGGTTCATGCGGTCCAACCCCAGTTTTAGGGGTTCACGGAATTAACAAAAAGTCCGGTTCTTTAACCTTAAAAAACCGATTTTCATCCCGATTCCCAGTTCTCACAGTCCGACCTCCCGGTCCGGTCCGGTTCTGAGAACCATGTTAAGGAATAGCTATTACAATCCTTTTAGAGATGAATAGTTATTCCTCATTTGAAAAAATAACTATTAGTAAGGAATGACTATTCCCTGTAATAAAAATATAACCAAACTACTGAATAACTAAATCATAGAAATAACTACTACATTACAATACCTATTATAGTCTACCAATTATTCTTAGTTCTTGAGCATATAGTTGTAACTAGACCTAATAAAATAGAACCCGCAGTCGCTAACTGGCTTTATATATATAGCAACATGTTCTAGTTGACTAGTTTTTGGTCCTTTAATTTTACAAGTTTCGTACAATTCAAACCTATATCGTTTACTAAATCTCTATTATAAAATTTAAAATCTTGTTTTTTTTTTATTAATCCACTTTCTATGTATATTTGTATATATGCTAAATTTCAATAGGATTTTAATATTTTAAATAAAAACACTAAAGATATTACTCATGAACTTCACGTTCGGTTTCAATTATAAATATTTTCAATCTTGGATCTACAGCACTACTAACATTGAGTAGTCTTTTTATAAGTTGATTATAGATTTTCTTCCAAGTTATATTATAAGTTTTTTTTTTTTTTTTGAGGAGTTATATTATAATCTTAAAGCTCTATAAATTGATTAACTTTACTTTATGTTTAATGTATGACAAATAGCACTTTATTTTGTTGACTTAAATGACTAAAAGAGTCCGTTTAGATATAGCTTATTTTGCTAAAAACTGAAAACTGAAAACATTGTAGCAAAATAATTTTTAAATGTTTTTGGTCATTTTACAAGTTTCGTACAATTAAAACCTATATCGTTTACTAAATCTCTATTATAAAATTTAAAATCTTGTTTTTTTTATTTATTAATCCACTTTCAATTTATATTTGTATATATGCAAAATTTCAATAGGATTTTAATATTTTAAATAAAAACACTAAAGATATTACTCATGAACTTCACGTTCGGTTTCAATTATAAATATTTTCAATCTTGGATCTACAACACTACTAACATTGAGTAGTCTTTTTATAAGTTGATTATAGATTTTCTTTCAAGTTATATTATAAAATTTTTTTTTTTTTTTGAGGAGTTATATTATAATCTTAAAGCTCTATAAATTGATTAACTTTACTTTATGTTTAATGTGTGACAAATAACACTTTATTTTGTTGACTTAAATGACTAAAAGGGTCCGTTTGGATATAGCTTATTTTGCTGAAAACTGAAAACAGAAAATTGAAAACACTGTAGCAAAATAATTTTTAAATGTGTGAATAGTGCTGCGAAACCCATTTTTAATATTTTTTTTCCTGAATAAAGTGGTTGGATGCTGTGAACAGTGCATGAACAGTGGTCTATATCTCCTGAAACAGTGAAATGCGTGCATCAAAACTGCAGTTTTCTCTTTCAGCCCCACTTCAGGAACCATTTAACCACTGATGAAAACTGCCCATGAAACCTTAGCATTTCTGCTTAAATGGTGCAGTAGCAGTTTGGGTTTTAGGGATCCCAACATTGTCAACTTGGTGCAAAAACTCCAAAAACAAGCCGATCCAAATGATGAACGTAACAGTCTTAGCCATTATAATTTTTGTTTGCATATGGTAGAATTTGACAAAGTCACGTGACGCTAGCTCCGTCTTAATAATATATAGTGTGGTTACATTTCTTGGGACTAAAAATAAAAAATAAAAAAAAATAAAAATCAAATTTCAATGACCGGAATAGAACTTCAGTTAAATTTTAAGAATTAATTGTGTACTTTTCACCTATTTTTTTTATAAGTTACACACTACCAAATGAATTAAGTTTCACTCATTTTTGTACGAAGTGGAAACGTGTACACAATGGAAAGAAACCACGTTAACATGTTATCCATCTCAAACAGCTTTATCATATCTCAAGCATACATATACAAATCAAACAACAACAACAACAAAAGCCAAGAAAAAGAAGAAAAAAGTAGTAAAACAAATTAACTCACCAGCAGAAGCAACTTGTTGGGGGTCTCTGTCGGAGTCCAGAAAATGGACAGACACACTAATTCGACCCTTTGGAGCTTCATTCTGAGCTGCAATTTCCATTGCTGTTTGCTCTTCCTTCCCTATGCGGGAATTCACATCAATGATGACACCGATATTTATTTCTTTGTTCTTATAGGAATTAGCTTGGGCTCCATGATGACCATGGGGGAGGAGAAAGAGAATGAAAAGAAAGTAAACGAGCACAGGACTGAACAAAGGTCTCGAAACAGTACAAACTGTTATGAAAGGAATAGGCGTTTGGGATCGATCTAACTTTCTAATTAAGCAAACTTTAATTATTCGTCAGTCTAGTACATATCACATTACACTCAATTATTATACATACATATATATATATATATATATCAATTATTATACATACATATATATATATATGTCATTTTGTTTTTCTCTAGAAACCGTATCATTTACATGTAGGGAAATAAAAAGTGGACATAGTCGAAGTCATGAATTTGCATCTGACTGCCCGTGATTGCCTAAACGCGCGGTCGTGGGAGCTTTTGCATGGACTTTTAACATTCGTTGTTAGAATCTTTGAGCCTCCAGTATCTTTGATCAAAGAAAAAAACTCGTCCAGTAGTGTGTTTTCAGAATTTTTGAATTTCTTACTCTTTTTTTCTTTTTCAATTTTGGATTTATCATGACTTTGTGTCTTTGAATGGGTCATAATTAAATATTTTAGTGATCATTATATATAATTATTACTACTTTTCTTGTACAATATCTTTGAATTTTCGGTACCTGCATCATTAACATCTCATAGACTCATTCAACTATCATTCAAGTTAGTTTCTATTTTTCTAAAAAATAATAATACTGTAATAAAAAGAAGAAGAGAAGGAAAATTACATTTTTTTTCACCATAAATTATATCTCATTTTACATTTTCCCACCTGAATAACAAGAAATGTACGATCAACCTCCCTGAACTAACGGAATGTAAGATTAAAAAACCAATTTACCCTCTACTATCAATTTTAGAGAAAGAGGTACGTAAATTGGTCTTTCAATGCTAAATTTTATTAAACTTAATCTCAAACATATGGCAGATGATTAAGTATTACAGAGTTATAATTTTGGAAGATCAATCCTGCATTTCGATAGTTCTTAGATCAAAATGTAAAATGATGTATAGTTTATGATGAAAATGTATAATTTTTCAACCAAAAAAAAAAAAAAAAAAATCCATTCAAGTTATTCAGGACTGGACCATGTTGGGCTCCTAACCCAATCCATGAACGACACAAGCCCTCAATATTTAAAAGGCAACAAGTCTATCAAAAAACAAAAACCTTCATTCTACAATTTATACATGCATGCACATGCATTACCTCACATGCATAAAGAACTTAGCTAGTGGTGGATTATCTTTAAGGGTGGATGATTCCTTCCTGGAGTTGTTGCTACTAATTCTTCAACGAGCTTTTCCCCTACTCATAGCGAGGAAATATATTGTGTCTTCATCACATCGTATGAGAATTTGGTGGAATATTGTTCTAGACCTGTTAGAGATCATTGTTGGTTGTACAATAGTGAGATGTCTTTAAGAATATGTACATGTGTGTGGTGGAGTTGAGCATTATTAGTCCATCCGTTAATTGTCGTTAATCTCCTTGCCTCTAATGATGTTATGGGTTGTGGCTCACACAGCCAAGTGGTTGCATATATATGGGTGGTGATGCATTGTTGGGTTGCGTTGGTGTTGTTGTTGGCGCATGCTGGCCAGGTTTGGGAGGTGGCGCCGCAGTGGCATGGGGTGACAATTACCAAGTAATTGTGGCTGGGGCTAATTTTGTGCATGTGCTGGATTTTTAAACAATGTATCCAAGGGGCAATTACCCATGTTGTGGCAGTAAACATAGAAACAGTTCTTGGCTAAGTCATTGCTCACGCCAATTTTTTCATGCAATTTAAAAACCTATTCTGTTGGGGATGTCAGCAACGAGTGTTTATGGGAAAAATTTGTGTTAAGTGTTAGGCAAAGAAAAACAAGGTTACTTTCTGTAGGATCATAGTATCTTAATTTGTGTGTAGCCTAGGTGGCTGGATTTTTAAACTAAGGCAGATTTTGTATGAGGTAAAGTCTTGGCGTTCCTTTGTACTTTGAGATAAAGTAATAGAAGGTTGGAAGTTTTGCCATTTGTGTTGTGTATTTGCTCTGCTTGCTATGTTTTTGCATTATATGCTTGTTTAATTAATTCACAAAAATTGGTTTGGTGTTCCTTGTGTGTGAGTGGTGGCTATTGGCTGAGACTAAATGGACTACTTAGCGTCATCACAAGGTAGAAAATTTGAAGCTAAAATCTGCCCTGTGACACCTGGATATGAAGCTCAGTTTTTTTTTCTTTTTTTCCTTTTATTTTATGTAGCTCATTTTTCTTTATCAAAACAAAGCCACTAAAATAAACAGTTGTTAGATCTAAAATCTTCTTTTATTACATTTGAATTTTATTTATCTCATGCACTTAATTTTTTTTTCATTAATTTTTATCTACTTTCCTCTGCAACCAAATGTAGGATTAGATTGCTTTGTTTCACATCTACCTAAGCTTCACGCATTTGTAAATGGTGCTACTATTTTGAAATAAGAGAATAATAGGGGGATCAAACCTTTGGTTGCTGTTGTTGTTGTAGACGAAATGAATATATACTATAAAAAAATTCGGGCTTAATTACATAAAGAATTTCACTATCATCTCTGGTTGGATTTAATTCTCCCACTAAACTTATCTTTTTAAGTATATCACTTTTGGCATTATGGAAACAAAGGCATAGTGGATTATCTTATGAATAAGAATTGCCAAAATAAAATTTTAATGACTTATCAAAGTTGAAAGCTATATGCATGTGTGCTTTTGGGGTCTCTCTCTCCCTCCCTCTCTTTAATTTAAGCATTTCTTTCCAATAGGTTTTGATATGGGGAATGTTAGAAATACTGAATGAATAGTATTGTATATCACAAGTAATAAAATATACAAGAATGCCTTTATATAAGAGGCAGAGTGTGTAGTACAAGTAAACAAGGTGGGCCTAAAGCCCACAACCTATTACACATTAATAGCCTCCTCAAACTCAAGGTGGGTGTGAGACCAACTTGGGGTTGTCAACTAAAGCACGAAGGCGTCCCTTAGGATATGACTTAGTGAAGATATATGCAAGTTGATCTTTAGAGGAGACTGAGAAGAACTTGAGAGCACCATGGACAAGAAGATAACGGATAAAATGGTAATCGATCTCAATATGTTTAGTCCATTCATGGAAGACATCATTGTGAACAATATGAATGACACTCTGGTTGTCACAATAAAGAGGAGTAGTAGAGGATGTGGACACAACTAAGTCCTTAAGAAGCCATCGTAACCAAATGAGCTCAGATGTGGTATTAGCAAGGGCACGATATTCTATTTCAGTACTCGAGTGGGCCACAAGAGTTTGTTTCTTGCTTTGCCAGGAAATCAAAGAAGAACCAAGAAGAAAGCAATAACCTGTGGTGGACCTGCGATCAGTGGGATCTCCTTCCTATCAGCATCATAGAATGCACAGAGAACAAGAGGAGATTGAGCAAAGTAGAAAAGGTTATGGAAAATAGTGCTCTTCAGGTATCGAAAAATGCGCAAAATAACAACATAGTGAGTCGATCGTGGAGCAAACAGATACTAGCTCACTGGTGAACAACATAGGAAATGTTTGGACAAGTGATAGTAAGATAAACTAGGCTGCCAACCAATCATCTATAAAGAAAGGGTTTAGACAATGGTTCCCTCCCCCTCCCCCCCCCCCCCCCCCCCCCCCCCCCCCCGAGGGAGTTAGATGCGCATTAAGTTCAACTAGAGTGTCAACAGTCTTGCTATCAGTAAGTCCAGTTTGAGACAAAAGTTCAAAAGCATACTTAGCCTGAGTAATATAAAGACTATCTGTGGAATGAGTGATTTCAAGACCCAAGAAGTAGCTAAGATGTCCAAGATCTTTCATCTCAAACTGCTGAATGAGAAAATACTTGAGTTCTTTATTGCCACTAAGGTCATCACCAATTATGATCATATCATCCACATATAGGAGAAGGAAAATGGTGCATTTGTCAGTGAGATGAAGAAATAAGGCAGAATTATAATGACTGGCAACGTAACCCAAGTGAGAGATGGTAAAGTTAAACTTGGCAAACCAAGCTCGTGGAGCTTGTTTAAAGCCATAAAGTGCACGTCGAATATGACAAACCTTGTCCGGTTCAATAGAGAGACCAGGAGGAGGTTGCATATAAACTTCTTCACTTAAATTCTCATTAAGGAAGGCATTTTTGACATCCATCTGGAAAATGACTCATTTACTGACAGTAGCAACAGCTAAGAGGGCACGAATAGATGAGATTCGAGCAACCGGAGCAAAGGTCTCTTCATAATCAATCTCATAATCCTGTGTAAAACCTTTTGCAACAAAACAAGCTTTATATCGCTCAATGAACCCATCAGAGCGAGTCTTGATCTTATAGATCCACTTACAACCAACCGCAGATTTTCTAGGGGGGAGAGTCACCAAATCCCAAGTATAGTTTTTAGATAATGCATCAAGTTCCTCTTTCATTGCAATCTGCCATAAAGGGTTAGTGGAGGCTTCACAATAGGTGTGAGGCTCATGTAGTGTAGCAAGGGTAGTATAATAATGATAGTCTAGTAAATGTGCAGGAATGGATCTTACCCGAGTTGAGTGACGAGGTGGAATGTCTTCTACAAGATCTTCAGGCGGAGCAGGAGTAGGGGACCCAAGCTCAGGGTTGGGTGGCTCATCTTCGACGTGTTCATCTTCCACTTGTTCATTAAAGAGTGATCTAGAAGAGGCATAAAAAATATCTGGTGGTTAGGCAGAGAAGTCTATAGGAGGATCTGGAGTAACTATAAAAGGAATATGTGGTTCACCTGAAAAAAGATCTAAAACAGAAGAGGTGAATAGGGAAGCATGGAAGTGAGAGAGCTAGACAAAGGAGCCATGTTCCCAAAAGACAACATTACGAGAGATATGAAGATGATGAGAGATAGGATCATAACACCGATACCCCTTTTAAGTTTCGCCATAGTCAAGAAAATAACAAAGTCTAGATCGAGGCTCATGTTTGTTATGCTCATGCGGCTGAAGAAGAACGAAATAGGTAAAACCAAAGAAGTGAAGGTGGTGATAGTCTGGAGGTGACCCAAAAAGGCGCTCATATGGAGTTTGATTTTGGTTGACAGGACTAGGAATGCGATTAATAGCATGAACAGCATGAAGAGCAGTTTCTCCCCAAAAAGGAGCAGGAACTTTGGTAGAGAGAAGGAGAGCACGAACAGTGTCAAGAATATGATGAAGTTTTCATTCAGCTCTACCTTTTTGCTGAGAGGTACCTGGACAAATTAGTTGATAAATAGTGCCATAGGAATGCAAAATAGTTTGGAAAGCATATTGAGTGTATTCAAGAGCATTATCAGATTGAAAAATTTTGATTCGTTTGGAAAATTGAGTTTCAACCATTTTTACAAAATTAGAATATACTTGCAATAATTCATAACGATGTTTCATATGAAAAATCCAGCTATAGGAATAATCATCAATAAAGACAACAAAATATCGAAATCCACCAATACTAGAGATAGAGGAAGACCCCCAGACATCATAATGAATTAGGTCAAAGATATCAGTGGACATTGATTCACTAGTATTGAAAGGCAAAGCTGATTGTTTTCCTAATTGACACGAAACACAATTAAAATTTTCTATAGACACTGAACCTAACAAACCTCTAGAAGCCAAGTGTTGTACCCGAGAGGAAGATGTGTGACCAAGTCGGGCATGCCAAAGTGCAAGGGAAGGAATAGAAAAACTACAGCAGCTGCAACAGCAACAACAATAGAAACTAGAGCAATAGGTGGAAGATGAAGGTTGTTCACAGGAAACATACGCCCAACTCTGGGATCGGTCCCAAGCTCCTGTCCCGTCCTCAGATCTTGCACAATACACCCAGAATAATTAAAGGTAATGCAATAACCCAACTCAGCTAATTGTCCCACAGAAAATAAATTGTAAGAAATGTTAGGAACATTAAAGACCCTAGAAACCAAGAGGTTGGAGGTCAAGAAGGAACCTATATTATGACCAAACACTGTGGAACCATTAGCTGTGTGAATATTAAGAGGGTGTGATGCAAGTTCAAGTTGAGAAAATAAGGATGAGTGAAGTGTCATGTGATTGCAACAAATAGAATCCACAAGCCAAGAGGAAGGATACATACTAGATAGAATTGAGAGAGAAGAGGAATAAAATGCATTGCCAACCATACGAATGATATTAGTGATGATGTTTTGAAAGTCGACTATGGAAATGGTGATAGTGGATCCAGAAGACTTGGACTGTGCAGAGATGGGAGCCATTGGTTGGATACTCTCAGTGTTAGCAATAGTAGCAATAGTTGATTTGTTGCGATGATAACAAGTCTCAATATTATGGCTAAGACGTTTACAAAAACGTTTGTTGGATTGTTAGCAATGATTGTTGCAATAAAACGAAGACATGTCCTTATTCTTCATTTAGAAGCAAAATATGCAAAAATGGACTCTACTTGAAAAATTGGGTAGGGAGCACCTGGACTGCAAAAAAGTTAACTCTAAAAAGTCAATGGTCAAAGCCAAAGTCAACTGCCAGAGTCAAAGTCAACGATCCATGGTCAACGGCACATGTCAACGAGTCAACGGCTATGACGTCAGAAGCTGACTGGGTGATGATGTGGCGAATGTCGCAGTTAGGACTGACGTGGTAGGGTGATATGGCAGATTGATGTCATAAATGACGCCAGCAAGCAGCAGGGCAGCGCTTGTAGCACATGAGGCGCGTAGATGATGTTGTGGAATATTCAGGCGGCGCGTGAGAGCGTGTGAGCCATCCGATGAGGCCGATTCTTTTCCGACGATGTAGATCGGAGAAAGATGATTCCGATAGCGGCGGCAGCGACAGGATCAAAGCAAAACTGATGGCGCGTGGAATAATTTGCCGAAACTTTGACTGGCGTGTGGCGGTGTGTGAATGGTCAGATGATGATGATTCTAGTGGCATTGTGTAAAGGGGTTGAAAATCTACATAAAGATATGTCTTATGTCTTAATTAGAGGTCCGATGTGAAAGATCTAACAGAGGTAGTGGTCTTGGTGGCAGAGATCGAGCTTCTGGTGGTGGAGATTCAACCTTGAGTACCTCTGATGGCAGTGGAGCAGTCAGGAGAAGGAACAGAAAAGTTTACTAACTGGAGAAGTTGAGGCAGCAGAAAATACCAACAAAGACAAGACTGCAAGACACAAGAAAGTTAGAGCAATAGCTCTGATGCCATTTTAAAAATACTAAATGAATAGTATTGTATATTACAAGTAATAAAATATACAAGAGTGCCTTTATATAAGAGGTAGAATGTGTAGTACAAGTAAACAAGGTGGGCCTAAAGTCCACAACCTATTACATTTTAACAGGGAAGACCCGTTAAAAATTAGTTCGGTCTTGGTCTTCCACTATTGAAGCAGGTTGTGTGTGTTATATGATGTATAAATGTTGCTATTTCACTTAAAAAAATACCGTGTCACTTAAAAATGCAATCTAATTACTTTGTTAGGATTAAATGAGAAAATGATTAGAAATTTAACAAACTATTGAATTCATTAGGTACCTACATGTTTTTTCCTTCTACATTGAGCCTTCTTTATTCTTTTTGTGGGAGGGAGGGACCCAAACAAAAAATGTAGCTCATAGGTCCAATTCGAGGAAAGGAAAAGGCCCATTCAAGCGCCAATCAAAGCCTAACACGTAAACAAAGTTCGGGGAAGTCAAACGTGAAGACAACGCTAGTTCGGGCTAAATATGCAAGCAAAGGTCTGAGGACGGAATACAGGTGGACCCATTGTCCAGGAGCTCGAGGAACGACAGCACCTCAAGGTGCCCTAACTGTCTGTTTGCACCCACAAGCAAGACACCATGGAAGACATCAGAGACGTGCAAATGAAGAAGAGAGGAAATATTTATAGAAAGTAACCATCACCTCCACTTTCAATACTCTGCACCTACTAAGCTGACCACATTTATGAGGAAAAGACACTTGAATAGTGATTCCACAGCTCACAACACTTTCTACCACCTCTATAAGGGTCCTGATGGGACAAGCATTCAAATTATTCCCCTAAGACGTACATGTGGAGGGCTGGGATGCAATAGAAAAGACTATATAAGGAAAGGAACTCCTCTAGAAAGTGGAACTTTTTTGGGAAGTAGAAACTTGAAAAGTAAGAATTAAGTGTAAAACTATAGAGAAATAAGCTTTGACTGTTTATGAACAATCTATCCTCGGACGAGCCCAAGGAAGTGTTTATGTTGAATTTGTGCTTCATCTGTTCATATTAAAAGTCTTATTCTTTTTAACATCAAGCTTGGATCTTACTTGGCATTGTAGTTGACTCGAAAAGCCCATTCTCTTACAAATTAATTACGTTAGGCTTGAAATACTGGGAACCACTATTCTAAGTGGGTCTAGGCCATTTCTTGAGCCTCTACACTTTTTATTTATGTTTTTTTTTTAATTTTTTAATTTTTTAATTTTTTTTTATAGTTTTAAACACTTCTTCAACAAAATACTATGAGGTCGGTTATGGCTGCGCAATGCACAAACATCGAGTGAGTCAAGTGATACATTCCAAATCATAGAAAGACGTAATACTACTACCTCAAATCATAGATAGGTTGGGTGTGAATATGCCAAAAGTTTATTAATTATGCATATAAATGAAGTAAAATGGTGTAAAAGATGCACCAAATGGCCATCGAGTACACCCTGTATGCCTTCTGTGTCATTAGCAAGTTGCCCTGTATGCCTTCTGTGTCGTTAGTAAGTTGCCTAGTATCTGTATCTATACTACTATTTAAGGGGCTGCACCTGTTTGGACCGGATTTTTTTAGTTCCAAAATACCCTTATTTTCCTAGGTTTAAGTAGAGACAAAACTAAAGGATAATCTGGTAAAATAGACAAACAGAGCACTCCTAAAATTTGGGATTTTTTTTCTTCACGTTCATCTTTTTATTCCCTAAAATTTAGCATTTTTTAGAAGTAGGCTCAATATCAAACACTACCAAATTTCAAAAAACCCGAAATTCTTGCTAATAATAACAAACATTCCACCAAAAACCCACTGCGTCACGTATAAAAGTTAAAAAAGAAAAAAGAAAAAGAAAAAGGCTGTTCACCTCACCAGTATTCAAATGTCTACTATATCCTATCCGGAAAAAAAAATTAAAATTAAAATTAAAACTTCTCCGTTTCCCTCTCTTTTATCTATACTACTATTTAAGGAGCTGCCCCTATTTGGACCGGATTTTTTTAATCCAAAATACCCCTATTTCCCTAAGTTTAAATAGAGACAAAACTAAAGGACAACAAAGTAAAAATACATCTTTAACCCCTACTAAAACATTGCCTACAAAATAGGATTACTCTTCCACTAACTCACTTATTCAGAAGCAAAATTCATGTTTAAACTTTTTTCTTTCTTTATTTTTTTAATTGGCGGAATATATATATATATATATATATTTCACGCACGTTTGATACATTTTTTTCCTAAAAAGTAGCAAACACTAAACCAACGGTTTATTTCATTTCAAATCCTAAATTTTAGGGTAGTTTCTTAAAATAGTTGTTATTTTATTAGACCAGTTTTTTTTAGCAATAGAGTCCTATACAAACACAGACACCTCTTTATCTCTCGGAACGTGATAGACTAAAACGTAACAAAATTGCTACTTGCAGAGTAATCAAAACTACATATTTACATTGACTTTGGCTTAGTTTTGTTTGCAGGCTGATTTGGTTGCTTAGTGGATTGCTAAAAATTGTTTTCAAGATTGCTGTGTTTGTTTTTTCTCGACATGGTATGTGTCTAAGTTTTGTGATAATTTTGGTCCTTAGAGATGGTTGAATGCATTTGTATATTCACATAATCACATGCTTGATATTCTATAGGTTTCCCCGGATCCTAATGCTGAGAAAGCAATAATGCCATAGGAAGAGATCTTGGATTTTGAGTTGCCACCTGAGCCCTCGAATGCAAGGCATGTTGGGGTATGGCCTTTTCTTTTTTAAATTGTTGATGATTTTGTTGGGCATTGCGTCTGCTGAATTTTTCTGCATTTTTTATTTTATCTAATAGTTGCAAATTTGTTTTGTTTTTTTTTATAGAAAGCTTATTAGATGGTTGCAAATTTTTTTGGGGTTTGTGTTTGTTTTAACTTCGGTTCTTTTTTGATAGCTCTATTACCGTCCTTTTGTTGAGCAAGATTTTTCAGTCCTCTGAACTGAATTAGTAGCCAAATCCTTGCATTTTTTTAACTTCTCAAATATCTAGCAACTTTGGAAGTTGAACTTAGAGACTCAGTTTGTAAGTAATTTTCTCCTTAAAGTTCATTATTTTTTTGGTTCTTCCTTGCCATTCCAGGACAATGTTGCAAGTTCAAACACAAGTAGCTTAAGATCATTCTTTATTGGAATGGGATTCTTATTTCACACACACCCATAACATTCATCACACTCTTAAGAATTTTTGTGATTGAAAAATATAGCAATTTCAAATTATGATGGATGTAAATTATTAAAATTTACTGAAAAAATAGAAGAGCCTCTGAGCATGCGCGTGAGCGCGTGCTCAGAGGCTAGTATATATTAAAAGGATTCAGAAAGTTAGTTATTACTTTTTTTCCTGACAAAAATACCCTTAAATTAATTAACCAACAACTTAAAAATAGGGTTAAAATAGTAAATTGGCAAAAGAAAGTTAGTTATTAGCTTTTTTACTGTCAAAAATACCCCTACCTAAAACTTAAAAATGGGGTTAAAATAGTAAATTGACAAAATAATAAATTCCTACTTCTACGTTGAAATGCTTACTGTTTCTAATAAACTCATACTTTTACGTTGATTTAAATTCTTACTTCTACTCACTAGCTCCTTACAAAATGAGATCACTCTTTTGTTAATTTTAAAACTCCTCCCATCTACAAAACTCACCCCACGTTTTGTTTTGTTTTGTTTTTTTGTTTTTTTTTTTTTTTTGTGATTGGAAAAAGTATAAATCCCAAATTATAATAAATACAAATTATTAAATTTTACCCAAAAAATAGAAAAGTCTCTAAGCACGCGCGTGAGCGCGTGCTCAGAGGCTAGTTACTATTTAAGGGGTTTCTTTTGTTTGGACTCCTATATTTTAATGCCTGAAGTATTATCAAATTCATCTACTTAGGAGGTTTAAATAGTAGGGTTACACATGCAAAATTGCTAATTTAAAAACTTCTAAATTTTAGCAAAATTAAAAATAAAAAAATAATTTTTCCTAACTGCCTCCTTTTTCTCTCTCACCCTCTCTCTCACGAGAAATTGTTTTATTTTTTAAAACTCCTAAATTTTAGTTAAAAAAAATAAAAAAATTTCCTAACCACTTTCTACCTCCTCCACTTTCCTTTTTCTCTCACTATCTCTCACATTATTATTATTATTATTATTATTATTTTATAAACTTTCTCAGTCACGTGAGATATCTAGGAAAAAAATTTAAAATAAAAATAAATAATTGTAGTAAATAGAGACATAGAGGTTTAACTTAACCCATTATGAAATACTAAAACAGTTATCTAAATTCAAAACTCAAAACTCCATCCCCAAATCCACTACTACAATTATTGGTTTAGTAAAAAACTTCTTGTCTTCCCTGGGCTCCTCTGAAGCCTAGAGAAAGTAGAAGTCCCAAACTTGTGTCCATCTACAAGCTTGAAACCTCTCCAGTTTAGACAGGCAGAGGATTTTTCCGTTCTTGTTCTTCCTTTCTTTTCCTGTCATTCCCTAATCTCGATAGTAAAGATACCCTTTGAATACCTTTTGGCTTACACTCTATTTTTCTCCCATGGAATTTGAAATGGAGGAAATGTGGAAGCGATTTAGGTTGTCAGAAAAGGAAGGGGGCAAGATGCTAATTAAATCTAAGGAGGTTACTAACTCTCAAAAGCGAGCCCAATTTAGTCTATTAGTGAAACTCCAGATCAACAAAGATTACAATAAAGAAGCATTCAAAGCTACATTACGTCAACTTTGGCGTTGCTCACATGGGGTTTCTATTAATGAAGTTGGAAATAACTTATATCTAGCCATCTTTGAGAAGGAAAGCAATTTGGAAGAAATTATTGCCAAGAGTCCATGGTCTTTTGATAAACACCTCATTTTACTGAAGCATTTCAATGGGGATATAAGTCCTTGTGATGTAAAGTTCAAGTTTTTAATGTTCCAATAAGGAGCATGAATAAATAATTGGGAGGTAGAATAGCAAAGGAAATTGGTGAACTGGTCACAGTGGACGTTCCTCGAAATGGATCCTATATAGATATATGTTAGGGTGTCCCCTACTAGGAATGTGTTGAATTGGATTCCCATATGTAATGACAAGTGGGTTAGGGTTAACTAGGGTGTTACCTGTAAGCGACACACTACATAGGCACTTGGTGTACTGAGAAATGGGCAAGGTTCCCTCACATTGGTGAATGGTTTTGGATAGAAAAGTTAATCCAGGAGAATAGGATTTGTATAGACACTTGGAATATAGGATATTTAACAGGGAAACTAATGGAAATAGTAGATACTATAATTAGGAGGAGAATAAATATGGTGTGCTTGCAAGAAATTAAGTGGATAGGGGATTAAGCTAAAGGTATTGAACATACATATATAAATTATGGTCTTCAAGAAAAGATAAAAATAGATATGGAGTAGAGATAATCATGGATAAAATTCCTTAAGAAGTTGTTGAGATTAGGAGGATAAGAGAGAATTTTTATAATAAAACTTATATATCCCAGGAGAAGAAACAATTAACATAGTGCATATGCTTCTCAAATAGCTAGGGTTGGAAGAAGCCATTAAGCAAAATTTTTGGAAGGACAGGGATGAACTAATTCAAGGGGTACCAAATGGGGAAGTGTTTTTATTGGAGGAGACTTGAATGGTCATGTTGGAAAAGATAGTAGTGATTTTAAAAGAATGAGTTAGGAGATGCTATTTTTGACTTTGCAATGGCATACGATCTGATATTGGTGAATACTTGTTTCAAGAAGATTCACACTTAATTCCTTTAAAAGTGGGACAAACGTTGGCCAAATAGATTTTCATCGTTACTTTGAAAAGTTGATAGTAGATATTACAAAGATTGCAAGACTAGAAGAGAGCTAACCCATAACCAATCAACATAGGTTGGTGGGACTAGATATTTGTATTAGAAGATGTTGGAAAATAAGAGATATTTGACATGGAAATACAAGATTTAAATGGTGGGGTTTGAATGAAGAGAAAGAAGTTATTTTTAAAGATAGAATGATCAAAGAAGGTAAGTAGGGCCTAGATAAAGCTCTTGAAAAGATGTGGAATGAAATCAAAGGTTTTATTAAAAGAGTGGCTAAGTAAGTATTTGGAGAATTGAAAGGACAAGGAGTACCAACTAAGGCCTAAGGAGATTTGGTGGTGGAATGAGGATGTGCAAGCAACCTTTAAATTAATGAGAGAGTTATAGAAGCTTGCCTAGATGTAGAGACAATGCCACATATAAAAGTATAAAGTGGACTGGGTTGCAGTGTTAGGCTTTCATTCTTTTTTTTCAATTCATGTTTTTATGGACTTTTGTACTTTACGCATTTGATTTGTATTGTCCCTGTTGTACTTCCTGTATACTCAGGTGACACCCTTGTTTTTTTAATTATTTTTTATTACTTATATAAATTTTTTTTTTATAAAGTGTTGCAGAAGGAAGCAATAAAGGCTATTTGGGAGGCTAGATTTTACGCTTATGATGAGATGTACAGCAAGTTTGGGGATGATGGATGGAGAAAAGAATATTTATAAACTTGCTATGACAAGGGAAATGAGAACAAGAAACTTTGAGTGTATCAAGTTGCATTAAGGATGAAGATCAAAAGAGTATTAGTAAAGAAAGATGGAAGAGTTAATATTATTTTTAATTAATTTTATACAAGAAATTCAATTGAGGATAGAAAACATACTTTTGTTAAAAAAATTAGGATGATCAAAATAAATGACACATTGAGGAGATTGAAAACTGGAAAAACTGCACTCCTTGAATTTTGGAAGTGTTTAGGTGATGAGTATAGGATTGTTAAAAAAGCTTGTCAATAAGATCTTAAGTGTTAACAAAGTGCCTAGCTAGTGGAGGAAAGATAATTTTATACCTATATAGAAGAACAAAAGATATCAAAAATATACAAATTGTCGTGGAATTTAGCTTATGAGTCGCACTATGAAACTTTGAGAAATAGTGATTGCAATTGAATCTAGTCAAAGAAAAGATACAACAATATTGGATAATCAATTTGGTTTTATACTTGTGTTACCATGGAAGCAACTAGATCTCCATATAGTTTTTATTAACCAAGTGAAAGTGTGTGATAAAGCACTTTAAAGGTTTTGTGACAGGTTTTAGAAAAGAATAGAGTTTCTCTAAAGTATATTAAGGTTAAGGATATTTATTTGACTGAGTTGTAACTAATGGGAGAACAAGTGAAAGAATCACAAGTGGGTTTCCTATCACAATAGGTTTGCATCAAAGACTCCACTTTAAGTCCATATTTCTTTGCGTTGGTTATGGATGAACTTATTATATACATTCAAGAATCAAGATGAAGTCTCTTGGTGTATTTTTTTTTTTGTAGATGATACAGTCTTAGTGGATAAAACTAGATGCAGAGTCAATGTAAAGTTGGAATTATGGAGGGATGCTTTAGAATCTAAAGGTTTTAGGTTAAGTAGGTCTAAAACAGAGTACATAAAGTGTAAGTTTAGTAAAAGGAGAAATAAAGAATTCAAGATGAATGGGTTGTAAAACTTGATAGCTAAGAGATACCAAAGAAGGGGGAGTAGCTTGAGATGTTTTGGTTATGTGCAAAGGAGATCGATTAATGCATGAGTGAGGAAGAATGGTTTGATTCAAGTCAAGGGATCGAAAAGAGATAAAAGACCTAAAATAACGTTAGTAGTAGTAGAAAATGACATGTCAATTAAGGAAGTTACAACAATTATGATTTTTGAATTGAGAGAATGATGGAAAAAAATAAACGTGGTTGATATTGATTAGTTTATAGAGAATCCATTGCCGGTCCCAAAAGTTTTAATAATAAGGCTTTGTTTTTGTAACATGTCCTATAGCTTTGGAGCTATGGAATATGGTGTCCTGCTATTTGGCCTCCATTGGGTTATGCCAATGATAGTCATTGATATGTTTGCGGCTTGACAGGGGTCTTTCGGGAAGCATAGAAATATTTCTTTTTGGAAGGCTGTGCCGCATTGCATTATGTGGTGTCTTTTGGCAAGAACAGAATTCCAGAAGTTTTGAGGGATGTGAACGGAATATCCTAGAAATTAAAGCCTTCTTCTATTTGTATTTTGTTGGATTGTGGTGCTGGTTTTCTCTCTCCCCCTTGTTTTTCTCTCTTACACTTGTTTGATCATTGTATTTTGAATTGATTGTACTTCTCTCTTAGCACACCACCGGTGTACTAGGTTTGTTTTTTTCTACTAAAATTTTTCATTGTTTATAAAAAAAAAAGAAATATTTCTTTTTGGAAGGCTGTGCCACATTGCATTATGTGGTGTCTTTGGCAAGAACGGAATTCCAGAAGTTTTGACGGATGCGAACAGAATATCCTAGAAATTAAAGCCTTCTTCTATCTGTATTTTTTTGGATTGGAGTGCTGGTTTTCTCTCTTACATTTGTTTGATCATTGTATTTTGAATTGATTGTACTTCTCTTTTAGCACGCCGCCGGTGTACTAGGTTTTTTTTTTTTTTTTTTTTTTTCTAATAAAATTTTTCATTGCTTATTTAAAAAAACCATCCTTAACCTCTAGACAAATAAAAAATCAACCAGATAAAATGCAAATCTAGTCTAAAAAATTACCCACAAAACAATCTCAGATCAAAACAAATTAAAAATCTCAAATCCCTGAAATTTACTCATACTTTTATTTTCTCTCACTCTTGCTCTTCGCCTTTCTCTCTTAGCTAGATGATGATAGTTTGCACAAATATTGTCTTAAACTTGAATCTTTTCTCAATCATGATGTTTATTATAATATTGAGGGTTTATATTTATTTTCAGAGTTAAAAGTTTGAAAAGAAATTTTACAAATAAAAGAATATACTCCAATTGACATACTAAATTATATAAAAATGTTAGATTCATTTCTAAATACATGCATTGCTTATAGAATTTTACTAACAATACCTATTACAGTTGCTTCTGTAGAAAGAAGTTTTTCAAATTAAAATTAATAAAATCATATCTAAGATCAACAGTGTCTTGAGAAAGATTAGGTGGATTAATTATATTATTGATTGAAAATAAGATGTTAGAAGAACTTGAATACAAAATTTTAATTAATCAATTTGCATCTCAAAAGGCATGAAAAATATATTTTAAATGAAGTATAATATTAAATAAATTAATATTAATTTAATTAATACATACATATATATATATATATATATATATATATATATTGCTCCATTTTACTTCCCACCTAAGGCCCTAAAATGTCTAGGGCCGACCTGGCGTTAAGGAAGATATTTAAGAAACTGAATGGTAAATCTAGAGTTGTTACCTTGTTGTAGACACCATGAACCAGCTCTTCATAGCTGACATTCAAGGCATTGAATTCATAGGGCAGAGAATAAGGCAAATTTTTAAGCACCTCTTTGAAAACATCAATGCACCAACCATCAAATTGTAAAGGAAGATATTTAAGAAACTGAATGGTAAATCTAGAGTTGTTACCTTGTTGTAGACACCATGAACCAGCTCTTCATAGCTGACATTCAAGGCATTGAATTCATAGGGCAGAGAATAAGGCAAATTTTTAAGCACCTCTTTGAAAACATCAATGCACCAACCATCAAATTTGGAATTATCTAGCTTCTTCCCACTGTAGTCAACCTTTACAAACTTTTGAAATGAAGTTCTACCAGGAACTACAATTTTCAATGGATTTTGTTCAGTAGGCATTGCCCAACCCTTTGGAACTTCGTTAGTCGTATTAGCGACTTCATCTCCATGAGAGAGTGAGAGAAGAAAGGTGATTAGTATGGCAAAATAGAGGACAAATTTTATAACTGTTTTACCGGTTATGAAAGGGAAAGCCATTCTAGGATTTGATATAGTTGTGTTCAACCAATAAGAAAAGAAAAAGGCTGTCTTTATTTGATAAAGAATAAAAAGGTTGTCTTAAATCTTAATCACAGCAACTATTATATAGATAAGGACATGGTTGGATACCATTCAATATACGTTAAACGTGTGTGAGTGAAAACGATCAGCGAAAACAAAGACTGACTGGTTTTAGTAGAGTTTTGTTCTCACGTATCTTTAACTTGGTGCTTTTGACTTGACTGCTTCAATCTTAAAAAAAAATCGATTTTGTTCAAGTAAAGGAGGATTTTGATATATGGTCAAATCCAAGCAACATTTTACGGGGCATCATGGAAGATGTTATTTTTGACTTGTGATGTCGAAGAAAGTACATTACAAAATAATTGCTCCTAACAGGACCAATGATACATATATAGCTGTGATGTCAACGTCTAGAGAGGATACGAAAATTCATGCCTGTTGCAACCCTTGTTAGGTCATTCACACCAACTTATCTAAGATTCTAAAATTTTAGCTTATAGCTATTTTCTTTTTCTTTTTCTTTTTTTACCCCACTTTTTATATATAACTAAGTCAAATTCTCTTCTTCTAATTTTTTTTTTAAGTCAAATCTCATCTTCTTCTTTTTTTTTTTTTTAACTTGTTTTCCATTTAAGTAATCTTTTTATTATCTTTTATTATTTTTTCCTCTCCAAAAATATTCCTTTTTTTTTTTTTTTTTTTTATCTCTTTCCATCCTCCAGTATCCCATCTAAGCACCAACCTTTCCCCAACAAATTACAAAATTTCACCAACAAAAATCCCCAATTTCCATTAACAATATAACAAAATTTTCATTAACAAATAACAAACTTGTTTGTAGCCCTAAACATGATCTTAATATTAGAATTTCATAAAACTAATTGTACCTCTAGATTCAATTCAAAAACTTGAGTAGGTAATACTCGATTCTTAATGAGTAGAAGTAATCGGTAGTGTGGGGGGTGAAAGCCCAACCTAATTTAATGGGCCTGGACCCCTACTTGAAGACTACTGTATGTCCGAAGAGAGGAAAATGTGCGAGAAGGAGTCCGCGTGGGAGAAATATACCTGGAAACGAACGAGGAGTGTGGTCCGAGGAGATCACCATCGGTCCGAAGAGATCATCTTCCTCGGACACAGAGAGCCTTGATCAAGCAAACACCTAGGAGGTTCAAGTAATCTTCCTAACAGTTCTAATGATAAGTGTGAACCTCAGGCGTGTATGAGGATAGCAGGAACAGAGAAATATCTAGAAGACAAACTTCAACCACCACATTAAATGCACTGCAGCTACTTTTCTGGTCGTATTAATGTGGAGAAGACCCCTGAACAGTACAAACTCAGCTACCGCCACTCACACAAGGCTAAAGAGGATACCTGATGGGACATGTACTCAAGTGGATGTTTAGATGATGAACAAGTGGACGATGAAGATGAGGGAAGAGGGTGCTATATAAGGGGGAGGAGCCTCTGATAAAGGGGGACGAAACAAAAAAAGAGAGAAAAGAAGAAAAGAACTTTACTGTAGCTCTGTGATCTGTAACCAATTTTCATTCAATATATTTCCTCTTCGGACGTTCATGTTTGTACTTGTTCAAGTTTGATTGCACATTAATTCATCCGTAAATATCATAATTCATCACTGATTCACTCACAACCAGCCCAGCTCTTTCACCCACTCTCTACAAATTCATTGTTCATGGTTCATTGGGCTACAAAAATTGACCCTACAATTGGTGCCGTCTGTGGGAAGAGCTTGTGCAAGGGTGAAAACAACAGTTGGTGATGGCAGAACGAAGTCAACAGCAAGCAGAATCTAGGGCATCCCAGCACGTTCACCCTTTTCTTAACCTCGAAAGGAGACAAGATCGTGAAGGTAGTATGCACACTGTGCATATTGGCCAAAGCCAGTCACATGGCGGAAGTCGCGTGTCCCATGCAGAGAAGAACCGGGACCTGCAACTAGAAATTGAAAAACTGAAGAGGGAATTACGCCATGCAAAGAGGAAACGGATTTCCTCGTGTTCTGATGAAGATTCCGATGACGAGCAAGACGTCACTTATCAGTAGAAATCTCAGACACCAGCCAGCGAATCCTATACCTATGAAGAAGAGTCTCATCACAAGAGGTAACACAGAAGCCCATCACGTGGAGATGTAGGGAACGACGCCATGAGCAGGGCTTTGAATCAGATTTCTAAGTCACCTTTTACACGCAGGATTGAGGAAGTGAGACTTCCTCGGCACTTTAACCAACCAACGTTCACCATCTACAATGGTAAAATAGACCTCGTGAAGCACGTGAGTCATTTTAACCAAAGGATGGCGGTCTACTCTAGAGATGAAGCCCTGATGTGTAAGGTTTTTCCTTCCAATCTTGGGCCAGTCACAATGAGGTGGTTTGACGATCTGAAAGCAGACTCCATCAACTCCTTCAAAGAGCTCACTCAAGCATTCGGCTCCCGTTTTGTCACATGCCGAAGAGTGGCCAGGCCCTTATCTTCACTGCTATCCTTGAGCATGCAGGAGGGTGAGACCTTGAAGGCATATTCGGATAAATACTGGGAGATGTTCAATGATATGGAGGGCAATTCTGATGCGATGGCTCTCAGCACATTCAAGCTCGGCCTCCCTACTGACCATGGTTTGAGGACGTCCTTATCTGGTAAACCGGTTACTAACATGCGTTAACTCATGGACCGTATAGAAAAGTACAAAAGAGTTGAAGAAGACCAGCAGCAGGGGAAGGGAAAGGACAAGGTTATCCCTCAAGAGAGGAGGGATTTCAGGTCGGACCGCTACAATAGCAATAAACCCAAGAGAGATTTCGTTGGGCAATCGGGATCAACAAATCCCCAAGCGGTCAACACTGTATTCAAAGAGCCAGTACACCAAGTCCTAGAAAAGATCAAGAATGAACCATTCTTCAGGTGGCCGAACAAGATGGTGGGAAACCCTGAGAGGCGCAATCATAATCTCTACTGCCAGTACCATCAAGACCATGGGCATACCACAGAGGATTGTAGGAACCTGCGGGATCACCTGGACCAACTGGTTCGTGATGGTAAATTAAGACACCTCTTGCACCCCTCTAGCGGCCGAAGAGGGCAGACGGGCTCAGGGCCACGAAGAGATGACCCTTCAAAGCCGCCATTAGGAACTATTAACGTCGTCTTCGCTGCACTGGGAAGAACAGGATCATGGCTATTGAAAGTTATGTCGGTAGTCCGATCACCAGCAGGGGATTTAGGCCGTGGTCCGAAGAGAGTTAAGTTAGGTGCTCCACTGGTTATAGGGTTCTCGGACGAACACATGATTGGCACCATCCAACCCCATGATGATGCATTAGTCATCACCCTCAGAGTTGGAGGGTACGATGTGAAAAGGGTGATGGTGGACCAAGGTAGTGCCGTGGAGATAATGTACCCTGATCTCTACAAGGGGCTAGGCCTAAAACCCCAAGACCTAACACCATACAATTCCCCCCTCGTGAGTTTTGAAGGAAGAGTTGTCATCCTGAAGGGCCAGATACGCTTACCTGTGCAGACCGGCTCTGAAGTTGTAGAGGTGGATTTTATAGTTGTGGATGTGTACTCACCTTATACGGCAATCGTGGCCAGACCTTGGCTTCATACACTAGGGGCTGTCTCCTCTACTTTGCATCAGAAAGTCAAGTACCCATCTGAAGGGCAAGTTTATAAGATCCGAGGGGATCAATCCGCAGCCCAGCAATGCTTAGTGGTTGCCATCCAACATGAGCCCGAAGCCGAGTCTTCATCCAGAGCCGAAAGGGGTTTATAGCAGTTAAAGTCTCGGGAATTGCTCGTCGAAGGTCCAGACGAAGGCACTCGATGTGAAGATTTAGTGAAGGCTGTTATTGGAGATGACCCTGAAAAGTTCTTCCAAGTCGGATCTCAGCTACCTCTTCCAGAGAGAGAAGAGCTAATAGAGTTCCTCAAGCGAAATCTTGATGTATTTGCCTGGAGTGCTTACGAGGCCCCAGGGGTAGACCCTGAGTTCATATGTCACCACTTGAAGGTAAATCCACTGGTCACCCCCAAGAAGCAGCCTCCTCGGCGCCCATCCAAGGAGTATGCTAATGCGATAAGAGAAGAAGTAGGAAAGCTCAAACAAGCTAGAGCCATTAAGGAGGTTTTTTATCCTGAGTGGTTGGCAAATACCGTGGTGGTAAAGAAAAAAAGTGAGAAATGGCGAGTGTGCGTGGACTTCACCGATTTGAATAAGGCTTGCCCCAAAGATCCATTCCCTATGCCGAAAATTGACCAACTAGTGGACGCCACTGTCGGCCATCCTTGGATGAGCTTCCTGGATGCCTTCCAAGGCTACCACCAGATACCACTAGCCCTGGATGATCAGGAGAAGACCGCTTTTGTCACCCCTATTGGTAACTACCACTATAAAGTGATGCCTTTTGGCTTAAAGAATGCAGGGTCTACCTATCAGAGGATGATGACGAGGATGTTCGAGCCACAGGTGGGCAAAAATATCGAGGTCTACATAGATGACATGGTGGTAAAAAGCAAGGTTGTTGTTGAGCATGTGAAGGACCTTGAAAGTACCTTTGAGGTTCTGAGAAAGTACAAGCTGCGCCTAAATGCTTCCAAGTGCTAATTCGTGGTGGGGAGTTTTTGGGATACATGGTGACTCATAGAGGAATTGAGGTTAACCCCAACCAGATAAAGGCCATCAATGATTTACGAGCTCCTCGGAATCCCAAGGAGGTTCAGAAACTGACCGGAATGACTGCTGCCCTGAATCGATTTATCTCTCGATCAGCAGACAGGTGTCGGCCCTTCTTCTCTCTACTCAACAAGTGGAAGGGATTCGAATGGACTGAAGAATGTGCTTTGGCCTTTCAACAGCTTAAAGATTATCTAGCTCGGCCACCAATTATGTCCAGTCCTGAGCCAGATGAAGTATTGTTTGCCTACGTTGCTGTAGCTCCCTGTGCAGTGAGCCTGGTGTTAATACAGACAGACTATGGTGTGCAAAAGCCAGTTTATTACGTAAGTAAGTCGCTGCATGAAGCCGAGACCCGTTATCTGCCCCTGGAGAAGGCCATCTTAGTAGTAGTGCTTGGTACGCAAAAGTTGCCTCACTATTTCCAGGCCCACACAGTCATCGTCCTCACTCAGCTCCCACTCAAGGCTGTACTCCGAAGCGCTGACTACACTGGAAGGATTGCTAAATGGGGCATGATCTTGGGAGCTTTCGATATCAGATATATGCCGCGCACGTCGGTCAAGGGCCAGGTCCTTGCGGATTTGGTAGATGAGTTCACGGAGCCCCGATTAGAAGAAGTAACGCCGACATCCGACATGGATGAAAAATCAGTTGGCATGATCTCCCAACATAGTCCCTCCCATTGGGAAGTGTACGTCGATGGCGCAGCAAACCAAAGAGGTTCTGGAATTGGGCTAGTGTTGATATCCCCTGAAAGATTCATTATCGAAAAGTCGTTAAGGCTGGACTTCTCGGCAACAAATAATGAAGCGGAGTATGAGGCCCTACTGATAGGAATGGCTATGGTCCGAAGAATGGGAGGAAAGTCTGTGGAGTTGTTCTCGGACTCAAGGTTAGTCGTAGGTCAAGTACAAGGCGAGTTTGAGGCGAAGGATGAAAGAATGCAGGGGTACTTGAGCCGAGTTAAATGTCTGCAATCGGAGTTTGACTCTTTCAGTTTGCTACACATCCCCAGAAGTGGTAACGCACATGCTGACTCTTTGGCCACGCTTGCTACCTCCTCGGCGCAAAATTTGCCGAGAATCATCCTCGTCGAGGACTTGCATGGGCCTACAGAGGCAAAAAGGGAAGTAGTTCATGTCCACTAAGTCAGGACCGAACTCTGCTGGATGGACCCTATAATTAAGTTCTTGAAAGAAGACATCCTGCCTGAAGAAAAGGAGGAAGCTGACAAAATTTGGAGGAAAGCGACCAGATTCTGGCTGTCTGAGGACCAGAAATTATATAAGCGCTCCTATTCGGGACCATACTTATTGTGCATGCATCCTGAAGCGGCTGAGTTACTACTAGAAGAGTTACACGAAGGAATATGTGGAAGCCATACGAGAGGGAAGTACTTGGCTCTCCGGGCTATTACTCAAGGTTATTAGTGGCCGAAGATGCAAAAAGATGCATAGGATTATGTTAAAAAGTGCGATCAATGTCAGCGGTTTGCCCCAAACATTCATCAACCAGGGGGAACTCTTAATCCACTATCCAGCCCGTGGCCTTTCGCCCAATGGGGCTTAGATATCGTGGGGCCATTCCCTAAAGCTGCAGGAAACAAGAAGTACCTTCTGGTCGGCACAGACTATTTCACCAAATGGGTCGAAGCCGAACCACTGTCCAACATCAGAGACGTTGATGTACAGAAATTTGTGTGGAAGAGCATTGTCACTCGATTTGGGGTTCCTCATACTCTCATCTCGGACAACGGCCTACAGTTTGATAGCAAGGCATTCAGGAATTATTGCAGCGAGCTGGGAATTATAAATAGATACTCCACTCCTGCCTATCCCCAGGGCAGTGGGCAAGCAGAAGCTGTCAACAAGGTCATAGTAAATGGCTTAAAGAAGAGGCTAGATGATGCGAAGGGCAAATGGGTAGAAGAATTGCCACATGTACTTTGGGCTTACAGAACTACGCCCCGCAGATCCACTGGAGAGACCCCCTTCTCAATGACCTATGGGCTGAAGCTGTCATACCTTTGGAAACTGGGTTCCCAACATTGAGAACCAGCTCGTTCAGTCCGACCGGCAACAATGAGCAGCTGGAGAAGAGTTTGGATCTGATTGAGGAAAGGAGGGAAAATGCAATGGTTCGGCTGGCACATTACCAACAAAAGCTCAGGCAGGGATACGATGCTAACGTAAAGCTAAGGCCTCTAGAACCTGGTGATTTGGTGCTGAGGAAAGTTGTGGGCATTGCAAAGAATCCAGCTTGGGGAAAGCTAGGACCCAATCGGGAAGGGCCATATCGTATCACTTCAGGAGCTGGCATTTGGGCGTATTTCTTAGAAGACCTAGATGGTCATGTAATACCACGTCCTTGGAATGTAAATAACCTCAAGAGGTACTTTTATTAATCGAATCTTCTCTTCAGCCGATATGCCAATTCGCTACGCGAAGTGTTCTCTCAAGTGTTTAAACTTAAATCCAATCATGCATGTAGTCCTCGGACCAGATGATTTGGGTTAGTTAGCATTCCGTTGCGGTTCTCTAAGTGTTTAAACTTAAATCCAATCATGCCTGTAGTCCTTGGACTAGATGATTTGGGTTAGTTAGCACTCCATTGCAGTTCTCTAAGTGTTTAAACTTAAATCCAATCATGTCTGTAGTCCTCGGACCAGATGATTTGGGTTAGTTAACACTCCGTTGCAGTTCTCTAAGTGTTTAAACTTAAATCCAATCATGCCTGTAGTCCTCGGACCAGATGATTTGGGTTAGTTAGCACTCCGTTGCGGTTCTCTAAGTGTTTAAACTTAAATCCAATAATGCTTGTAGTCCTCGGACCAGATGATGTGGGTTAGTTAGCACTCCGTTGCAGTTCTCTAAGTGTTTAAACTTAAATCCAATCATGCCTGTAGTCCTCGGACCAGATGATTTGGGTTAGTTAACACTCCGTTGCAGTTCTCTAAGCGTTTAAATTTAAATCCAATCATGTCTGTAGTCCTTGGACCAGATGATGTGGGTTAGTTAACACTCCGTTGCAGTTCTCTAAGTGTTTAAACTTAAATCCAATCATGCCTGTAGTCCTCGGACCAGACGATTTGGGTTAGTTAACACTCCGTTGTAGTTCTCTAAGTGTTTAAACTTAAATCCAATCATGCTTGTAGTCCTCGGACCAGATGATTTGGGTTAGTTAACACTCTGTTGCAGTTCTCTAAGTGTTTAAACTTAAATCCAATCATGTCTGTAGTCCTCGGACCAGATGATGTGGGTTAGTTAACACTCCGTTGCAGTCTAAGTGTTTAAACTTAAATCCAATCATGCCTGTAGTCCTCGGATCAGATGATTTGGGTTAGTTAACACTCATTCCCCATTCTCTGAGGCGCTTAAACTTAAATCCAATCGCACCTGCAGCCCTCGGACCGGAATATGGCTCTCTTAGGTGTTTAAACTCAAATACGTTCATTCCTGTAGTCCTCGAACCAAATGACACATGTTAGTCAACACCCCCACACAACTATTATCACTGGGGCTTAGCGTGAAAATGAGTCATGCTTGAAATTCTTGATTGTGTTTAAATCGACTCTAACTTATGATTGGCTTCCTTAGTTATGTTTAATTCAAAGTCGAGGGGTAATAACACTCTCTTTGTATATTTGGAAAGACATGTGAAACTTCCATAATTACTCGCTGCATTCATTGCTTATTAATAACTCTTATACAAACTGTCCTTTTCAGTACCAATTTCAATTATTCATATCATCAGTATGATATAGTGGTCAAGTTTATTCGCATTATTGTAATTACAAAGTACAGTTATATGCAGCAATGATAAGTCATAAGACATGCAACGAAGACACTAGAAGCAAAAGAGAAACTGTTTCATTGATCAAAAGAAAATGGTTTACAATTCCTTATAGAAAAACAAAATTAATACAAGTACAAAACAAAAGCCCCTATGTCTAAGTCTTCGGTTGAGGGACCAAAGGATCAGCAGCCTTACTAGACTGAGCTGCAGCAGCTTCTGTGGCTTGGTCCTTAGACTCTGGCAGGGATTTCTTTTTTCCCAAGCCCTCGCCCTTGTCCTTGGGAACCTCCGCTAGTTTGTTCTGGTCACTGGGCTGACCAGACTCCTTGGGGGCCTTAAAGTTGGCAGGAGGGACTTGGCTGGCCAGGGGTTGCTCTGGAGCCTTTTGGGGTTGTGTTGGGGGAGAGGGATCAGACCCTGGGAGTTCTCGAATTTCAGGATCATAGTACACGCTCCTAGGTAGTCTCAAGTCAGAATCCGAAGGGACTCCAGCAGCATCCAATGCTTTCCCCCAGGTTATGTCGCAGTAATCCCGGCTGAGCGAGGCAAACTGCTCAGTGAGGTTGAGTTGGGTCTCCTCCACCCCCAGCTGGTAAGCTGCTTTCCTTTCAGCCTCGACTGCTTCCTTGGCCAGTTGAGCATCCTTCTGAGCTAGCTTGGCAGTCTCCTTGACTTTCTGGAGTTCAGCTCGAAGTTGCCCCACAAGTGCTTTCTCAGTTGCCAAGTTAATCTCGGTCATATTCAGCAGCTTGCGTTGCTCTTTGGCCTGCTTCTCAGCATTCTTCAGGCCCACATCAAGACTGTTCCGCTGATTAGACATCTCTTTCAACTGCTCAGACAGCAGAGAATAATCTTCCTTCAGGCTGCCCAAAGACCTCTCTGCCTCAGACCGAGATTGGGCCGCTGCCTGGGCTTCAAGATAGGACTTTTTATTTCACTCCTCGGCCACAAAGATTTGCTGGGTAACCTACATAATGGAAATTTTGAATGTAAAGCACAGAAAAAGGGGGAAAAAGTAAAGAGGCTCAGCGATTTAACTAAGCAGACTAAGTTCACTTACCATGGCTATATCCCTCTTAAGGGACATGAAGAGCTCTTGTTGGTTGAAACGCCTGTAGGACTCCATGTCATGTGGGAGGAGGAGTGGCTGTGCCAAGGCCTCGGCAACATAACCTGCCCTTCCCCCGTCGTAATTCCTGAGGGAGGTATCCCAAGGGATTGAAGTGCCATCCAACTCCAACCTTGGAGACCAGATGCGAGGTCCTCCTCGGCGTACATCAGCCACGATGGCTTCATCTCGGCTCTCAGTAGACGAGGCCCTCTTGCTCCGGTGGTCTTTCACCACTTTTTGCTGCTTGGTTCCTTTTGGAGGAACCACCTCTCCTTCTTCCGTAGTAACGACATGCCTTTTCTTTCTCAGATCCGGCAATGGCTTCAAGCCGAGATCAGTAACCTGGGGAGGCGCTAGAGGAAGACTCGCAGGCAGTTGGGACGTACTGGTCCCTTTAGGCTCAGCTTTTTTTCCCTATTTCTCATTAAATTCCTTAAGTCAGCCATATCTTCTTCGTCCGAAGAGTCTCCTGGAGGAGCAGTTGTTAAAACAGGACGAACACTAGACTGCCTGTCAATTTCCTCTTCGGCGTCAGAAACTTGTATCACTTGAACCCCTCTTGAAGCTTCTCCTTCAAACTTGAACTCGTCAATCTGCTCGTCAAGTGACGGGGTTGAAGAAGCAACTCTTTCCTCGGCCGCAGCGGGTTCAAGAGGAACCTGTTGAATTGGCTGAAGGAACAATGGCACACCTTGAGGATTTGGATATGGCGCAGGCGCAAGATCGTACGGTGCTAAAAAATTATGCCGACCGACATCTATCCGTTTGAGACGGTAATCCCCTTGAGTAATGGCGTTGCCGATTGGCTGAAATTTTGTTCGCTTTGACGTATAACCAAGTATGAGGGGAACAGATCGGAGCTGCCCGTCTTCACTCACGAAAATTTTCGACTGGAGTAAGTAATTTAGCGTGGGAACGTTTGAGAGGCTGAGCCGAGGAGCAACGTGCCTTTTATCTGTAAACATCACAAAAACTTAGTCAGAAACTTGAAGACAATGATACACGCAAAAGAGAAAACAGATTGTTAAAAAGTGAAGATCCTTAATCTATTGTCAGGAAACCTAGGCCTAAAGGGTCCCACCTGGCTCTCCTGGCTCGGTCGGGCAATGAAGATCGTCATGCCACGCACCCGAGACGATCAGATAGTCATCTTTCATCCCCTTATTATACTTGGGAAGGCAGGAAACGAGCCTAACGACATCGGACCGGGATTTAAGATAGTATCCCGCCCCCTTCTGACTATGACATTCGTACATATGCATCACGTCATGCCAGGTAAGTCCTAATCCTAGTTGACGGTTTAGGGCATCAATTGCTCCTAGGATCCTAAAGAAGTTAGGTGCGCACTACTCAGGGGAAAGCCTGTGATTACGAAGATAACCTCCGGTGACAGAACCCATAGGAAGAGGCATTCCCCCTTCTATGAATGCTATCATGGGGATTATGACTTCCCCCTCTCCTCGGTCGGTCAATATCCATTCCGGAGGACAATACCTCAGATTTACCCCCCGTGGAATGCCGTAGGTTTCCTTAAATTCCTTTATTAGGGCGGGACTATTAACAAGTTCCTCGAATCTACCCATTTTTGGCTAACTAGAGAAGAGCGCAAGGCAATGACTAGCAAATGAGGGTTTGAAAGCCGAAAGCACTGGCCGAGAAGAAGATGGAGGATTAGAAACGTCGAAACTTACGCAAACTGAATCGAAAAGTGATCTTCGAACTCGCAGAAGAATTCTTGCAGACTCTGGGATGAACTAGGATTGATGATTGAATGTACTCAGTGGGTTCGAGTGCTTGAGTTCGCTAGATGGTCTGAGGATTTGCAAAGTAAAGAAGAAATAACCTCTTTCGAGGCTTTATATGGGAACAAGCAAAAGGTCAGGGGTCATCCCACCCAAATTCTGAGAAAAAATTGCGTCCGTTGGATCAGTGGCCCACCGTTGGATGCCAAAGACAAAACGCCACCTGGAGTAATTGGTAATGCCTTGGGGAGACTGAAACGATAGCAGCATTAATGAAGTGCTTGCATCTATGCCCACACGTGTGTAAGTTCAGGTGTTTTTGTTGTTTCAAACTTCCATTTCGTGACAAGTCAAAATCCTATTTTTTCTCCTCCGATGCGAGGGAAAAACTAGCATTCTGAGGGGCTATTGTGGGGGGTGAAAAGCCCAACCTAATGTAATGGGCCTGGGCCCCTACTTGAGGACTACTGTATGTCCGAAGAGAGGAAAATGTGCGAGAAGGAGTCCGCGTGGAAGAAATATACCTGGAAACGAATGAGGAGTGTAGTCCGAGAAGATCACCATTGGTCCGAAGAGATCATCTTCCTTGGACACAGAGAGCCTTGATCAAGCAAACACCTGGGAAGTTCAAGTAATCTTCCTAACAGTTCTAATGATAAGTGTGAACCTCAAGCACGCATGAGGATAGCAGGAACGGAGAAATATCTAGAAGACAAACTTCAACCACCACATTAAATGCACTGCAGCTACTTTTCTGGCCGCATTAATGTGGAGAAGGCCCCTAAACAGTACAAACTCAGCTACTGCCACTCACACAAGGCTAAAGAAGGTACATGATGGGACATGCACTCAAGTGGATGTTTAAATGATGAACAAGTGGGCGATGAAGATGAAGGGAGAGGGTGCTATATAAGGGGGAGAGGCCTCTGATAAGGGGGGATCAGAAAAAAGAAAGAGGGAAGAAGAAACTATCTTTACTGTAGCCCTATGATCTGTAACCAATTTTCATTCAATATATTTCCTCTTCGGACGTCCATGTTTGTACTTGTTCAAGTTTGATTGCACGTTAATTCATCCGTAAATATCATAATTCATCACTGATTCACTCACAACCAGCCCAGCTCTTTCACCCACTCTCTACAAATTCATTGTTCGGGGTTCAATGGGCTCATAATCCGAACCTTTTGGGCTTGGGCTACAAAAATTGACCCTACAGGTAGGGTTTGGATATTATCGAATGTTTCAGGTAGGGTTTGGATATTACCCATTTAACTAATTGTTTCTAACCCAAACTCAAATCAACCCAATTATTATGGGAAAACCTATACCCACACAATTGCCTAATAATCAAAATTACCAAATTGCCCCCTAAAACTTCAAAATGACAATGGTACTCCTAAAATCCTCTAAAATTGCTGAAATACAACCCCCCCCCCCCCAAAAAAACAAAAAAAAAAAGGACCGAAATACCCCCAAAACCTAAAACATGAACAAAATACCTCCGAACACAAAAAATTACCAAAATACGCCCTAAATCTTAAAAATGACAAAAATACCCCCTGAAACCTAAAGTTAGCAAAATACCCCCTAAACTTAAAAATTACCAAAATACTCCAAAACCTAAAAAATGACTGAAATACTCATGAAACCTAAAAAAGACTAAAATACCCCCGACACCTAAAAAAGACCAAAATACCCCCCTAAATCTTAAAAATGACTAATATACCCCCTAAAACCTATAAAATGACCAAAGTACCCCCTGAAATCTAAAAAATGACAAAAATGCCCCTAAAACCTACAAGATGATAAAAATACACCCTAAACCTAAATAATGATTGAAATACCCTCAAAACCTTAAAAATTTACCAAAAGACCCCAAAACAAAAAAAAATGACAAAAATACCCCCAAAATCTAAGAAAGCACTCATGGATATTGACTTTTTGAAATACCCTTGAAACCTATAAAATGACCAAAATATCATTGAAACCTACAAAATGACAAAAATGCCCCTAAAATCTACAGGATGATAAAAATACTCTAAACCTAAAAAATGACCGAAATACCATCGAAACCTTAAAAGATTACCAAAAGACCCCGAAACCTAAAAAATGATAGAAATACCCTCAAAACCTAAGAAAGCACTCATGGATATGAACTTTTTCAAATAATCCTGAAACCTATAAAATGACCAAAATACCCCCTGAAACCTATAAAATGACAAAAATGCCCCTAAAACCTATAAGATAATAAAAATACACCTTAAACCTAAAAAATGACTGAAATATCCTTGAAACCTAAAAAAATTACCAAAAGACCCCGAAACCTAAAAAATGACAGAAATACCCCCAAAAACCTATAAAAGCACTCATGGATATTGACTTTTTATGAATAAAGATGGAAGATGGCCATCAAGCTCTATTTCAAATCACAGTTAATGAAGAGTAATGTTGTGAGTTTAACTAGAATTATGTTGTTTTAATTTGGACTTTTTTGTTTCATTGATGAGTAATGTAATATATTTTAATTATAGATGTAGGCTTGTAATGTAATGAGATATTTCTTAGATGGTTAGACCTATTGTTATATAATGAGATATTATAAATCTTCTTGATAACTGATGTGATGATGATGATAGGTCATAAGAAGTAAGGATGATTCTGATCAAATTATTCAAGCTCGATGCCATTACACTCAAGCAGAGGTTGATGGTCGAATTCTTTAAAATCTTTATGATGATGCTCACGTTAAGGTAAGTGTTAATTTGAAGTTCTATGCTATTTACTGTATATTTTATTTTGATAGTCTGATTTGTGTTTTTGTTTTTTTGTTTGTTGTGTTTAGGTTGCTGAAGGAAAGCCTAGTTATATCTGCAAGATTGTGGAGATGTTTAAGGCTGTGAATGGAAGTTCTTATTTTACAACTCAATGTTATTATAGAGCCGAAGATATGGTAAGTATCATCTTAACACCATCTCTTAATTGATGTATGATTCCTTTGAATGTATGATTTCAAGTTCTTATCGTATCAATTAAGAGATAGTTTTAAGATGATACTTACCGTATCTTCAGCTCCATAATACCTTTGAGCTGTAAAATAAAAACTTTCATTCACAACCTCAAACGTCTCCACAATCTTGTAGATATAACTAGGCTTTCCTTCAGCATCCTAAACACAACAAACAAACAAAAATGCAAGTTAGACTATCAAAAAAAAATATACAATAAATAGCATAGCACTTTTCAAATTAAAACTTACCTTAACGTGAGCGTCCTCATAAAGATTATAACGAATTCGACCATCAACCTTTGCTTGAGTGTAATGGCGCTGAGCTTGAATAATTCAAAACCATTCTTACTTCTTATGACCTAACATCATCACCACATCACTTTTCAAGAAGATTTATAATATCTCATTACATAAGAGTAGGTCTAATCATCTAAGAAATATCTTATTACAATACAAGCCTACGTTTATAATTAAAATATATTACATTACTCATTAATGAAACAAAAAGGACCAAATTAAAATAACATAATTCTAGTTTAACTCACAACATTACTCTTCATTAACTATGATTTGAAATATAGTTTGATGGCCATCTTCCATCTTTGTTCATAAAAAGTCAATATCCATGAGTGCTTTTTTAGGTTTTGGGGGAATTTCTATCATTTTTTAGTTTTCAGGGTCTTTTGGTCTTTTTCTTCTTCTTTTTTTTTTCCTTTTGGGTTTCAAGGGTATTTCGGTTATTTTTTAGGTTTAGGGTGTATTTTTATCATCTTATAGGTTTTAGGGGCATTTTTTTCATTTTATAGATTTCAAGGGCATTTTGGTCATTTTATAGGTTTCAAGGGTATTATCTTACTTGATTTCCCTACTATCTTCATGATCTCTTTCGACTATTAAACATACATCGATGAATTTCTTGGAATCTATAGTTCATGATCTCATTGTTATCTTGAATCACGATCTTAAGGGAGTACACCTTATAATCACTGTCAACAAGATGCTTGCTTTTATTGTTGTCTTTTTTGCCATATCAAAATGCTAAAGGAAAAATGCTCATACACCCCCCTAAACTTTTAACTAGCCAAAACACTCCTTGAACGTTTTTATTAGCCAATTTACTCCCTAAACTATACACAGTTTAAGTTTTTTTTATCATACCAAATTTATCATTTTTGGGTATTTTGTATCAAGTTTGCTGGATTGGGTATGACTTTTATTGGATTAGTTAAAAAATTTGTGCAGCCAATTCTAAAATCTAAAGGGGGTAGTGATAAAATTATTGTTTAATTTGTGATTTTTTTTACCAATGTTAAGAGGAAATTTCAAAAGGCTAGGGCCCCCCTTGGCTTCGCCAGAACCTAAACCCCAAATCTCAAAAACCCAGTCAAGCTTTACCTCCAAATTGGTGGAAACACCCCAATGGACAAATGGGTCCTCTCCGATAAACTCACTTCTTACTCTTTCATCAAGCCCTCTCAGATTGAAGAACAAGGCAATGATGATGATGATGATAATGATGATGGTGATGGTGGTGATGAAGAAGAAGAAGAGCAAGAAGGTGAAGATTCTTGGGGGGTTGTGAAAGTTGAGTCCAAGATTAGAGTCAAGGTTACTCCAGAGATTCAATTGAAGACTTTTTGTATGAGATTGCTAATTTTTAAATCTCACATGTCTCTCACGTTAACTATTAGTTTTTTAACACGAAACTAACAGAGATATTGATTTAGCAGTTGTGTATAGTTTAGGAACTAAATTGGCCGATAAAAAAGTTCAGATTGTCTTGGCCAGTTGTTGAAAGTTTAAGGAGAGTATGAAAATTTTTTCCAAATGCTAAAAGTTATTATAGCAATTGATGCAAAAGGAATTGTGCAGAAGGATTAAATATAGTTTTTTAACTTTTTATCTTTATACAACATAAAAACTCTACTCTAGCCTAATGTAAATGTATATGTGTGTGAAGTTCCCTCCTGAATGTTTGAACCCTTGCCCTTGCCTCCCTCACACCCCCACAAACACTTATACTTGTAAAGTGACCATCACGCTAAAGGTGCGCAGTGGTGGGTTAAATATAAATTTAGCTAGATGCAAAATTTTAAATTCAATGATTCATTGAAGTCACAGTGAAGAACTTTGAAATCCATAAAGAAAGAAAATAAGTAAATTGCATTCCTATTCGAAGGCTTTAAAAAACTTATTTTCCTAAAATATTCTTAAATGGATTCTTTTTTTTTTTTTTTTTTTTTTTTTTTGAGATAGAATTCTACTCTAACTTAATCTAAGTATATATGTGAGTAAAACTTTCTTTTAGAGACTTGAACCTCAGCTCTTATCCTCTACATCCTACAAGCACTTATACTTGTAGAACAACCATCGCGCTAAGGGTGCGCGGTGGTAAATGGATTCTAATTAATACAATACCATAAAAGAACACTAAATTATTTTTTTGGAAAGCATAATCCTAAAATTCCAAAAAATACATAAATATTTGTAAAAATTAATAAACAAAAGAATTAAACCCTATATTCTATCCTACATCACTTCCATGGATATGACTTATGACGGAGAAAGTATCCTTCTATTTAAAATGGGTTCTATTTCATGTTTCGGATTAAATTTTATAAAGCTTATTCAGGTATTACACATGACACGTGTCATGAGTGATACAAAGTGCACTTCGTACAATATCAAATTAAAAAAATAAATAAAATCTTAACTTTACAATGAACTCTCCTCATTTCAAGTGAAATACGAAATCCTTTTCAGCATATTTGCCAGTGTGGAACATGGATTAGCTTTGTATCATAACTAGACTCCGGTCGCTTGAAGATTGAGCTCTCCTTAGCCCCATCTCTTTATCATAAAAGTACATTGCTACTCTAGCTGCCTTGTCCCAAACACTCCCACTCGGAGTTACACTACCTCGGTTTGCCTCTTCATAGCGTTGATAGTTCTTTATTAAATGAATCAAGGATAGCAAAAAGCAAATGGTGGAAGTGGAGAAAGATATCAAGCAGAGACCCCAGAAACTTTTTAGACCCAAGCTTCTGGTTTCATCGGAAGACACATTCATTGAACACTCATTCGGGGGAGTCAAATCATTTTCAAGTATCTTTAGATCTCCTTTCTCTGATAGTCTCAGAATTCCTTCCGAAAACTCTCTAGCAAACGGAGAGCCTTTTTGAAATGCCTGCTTGGAAAGTGAGAAATTTTAACAATAATTACTATTTACTAAGGAAAAATACAAAGAGTCAATGGCTTGTAACTCAATTGGTTGGTAGTTTCTAGTATTTCAAATGGAGACATTTAGGATTCAAATCTCCACTCCCCTAACTATCAAATTATCAAAAAATAAAATAAAATAAAATAACAACCTCCAATGTTTTTACTGACTTTCTAAATCAATATCATTGAATTTGATTATTTTATTGCTTGGAGTACATGATTTATTTATTAATACTTCACTTTTATTTAATTTGATTGTGTTGAAAGCCATTTCTATTTCTTTATTACCCACTTAATTAAATTTCCTTCTTTTCCTTTCCTTTTAATTAAAATTTATATTCGCGTGAATTTAAAAGATTATGTGCGCATTTGGCATTGCTATAGAAAATATAATTTTATTGTAATTATCAAATTGTTAATTGTAGAGCTCCGGGGTGTGTCTCCTAGTGCATTAACAGGTAACAAGTACTATATATACGTACACACACACAAATCTATCAATTTTGTTAGAGTTTTAAATGAGTCTTAAAGCTGATAACAACTTTTGAGGCTAAAGTTGAAATTTGGACGTTACAATTCAATATTCATAATTTACAAATTCAGAACTTTAGTGCACTGTTATGTGGAATTTGTCAAATACCAAAAAACCTTTCGGTTAAAAGTTCTCAATAGCAAAAACTCTACAATTAAGGGTAAAGGGTTTATTTGGTATTAATGTAGAAAGTAGAGCTTTAGCTCTAATGAAAACATTGAATGAAAGAAATTAGGCACAATGGGAGTAATTTTATAAAGAGAAATGTCCCTTACAAACACCCATTAATTTACACACATTTTTTTTTTTAATACTAAAACCGTGACTCAAGTCAAATTTTTGTGCAAAAGTGGTGTATGTAACAAGCATGTGTGTAATGGATATTATGAAAAGCAAGAGGATGAAAATGCATCCCCAGCTGCTACACCAGTGCAACAGGATGCATCACTAGCTGCCACACCAGTGCAGCACAGAATGCCACTCAGTGCAGCAACCAGTGCATCAGGTGATGCTGCCACACCAGTGCAGCATAGCATGCTATTCAATGCAGCAGTGAGTGCATTAGGTGATGCAGACCTAGCTGCCACATTTAGTGCAGCACAGATTGGTACTCAATGCAGCAGAACTGAGACAACAACTTCAAGATCAAATTCAAGTAGCAGTCCAGATTACTTCTCAGAGTTGAAGAAAATGAAGACTTGTAATTATTCATCTAAACGACATGGATTACTTGGTCTGCTTGATTACACTTAAACGGCATGTAGTTTGTTAGTTTTAAGTCAGACACGTGAGAGATTTAGTTAGAGTTAGTTATGATTGTTTCCTTGTGTTCACACGTGTTTGTGGTTGTTAAGTTAGTATATATATACAATTGTACAGTTGCAGAATCAATTAATGAAAATAGATTTTCATCCAAAACTTTATAGATATTGTTCGAAGTTTATTGTACACACGCAAGCAACATCTATTACACACATCTTACAATGTTTTTTTTTCCTCTTCCAATAACTCATATAAGCTAGAAGAGTTCTTTAGCATTGTTTGAAAATTGCAAGAGCTGGGATTTTTTTTTTTTTTTTTCCTTTTTCTCTCTCTGTCTAATGACAAAGTAGAAAGTATCCCTAGGACCCTAGCATCATTGAAAGTGCAAGATCAGACAAAAAATAGAAACATCAAAGAGCTTTTGAATTCCATGGAAAAAAATTGCATGAAACATTGAAGTGATTATTGGTGTCCAAAATGCAAAATTCATTTGTATGTACTTCTTTTTATTTTAATGAAAAAAATTATACTAACTTTTTTAGAATGATCAAATGATGAAGTATGAAGGTTTTTGTATTTGTTAATGGTTACTCACAAACCCTACATATATAGGTGGCCGTGTATATGTGTATATATATATATAATATTAAGAAAAATGTTACTCACAAATCCAAAGCCTCCAAATCTGTAGGTGGCCGTATTGGTGTCAGCGATGTATCCCTTGCAGTATTTATGGAGGAAGACTTTCGCATATGGGGCTTCAAGAAAGGCAGCTGATATACCTTTGCTTTCAAATTCCTTTATATATTTCTCTACGCTATCAATTTCCTTGATGTTGGTAGAGCTGAAATTATGCACTTCCACCAGGTATTTGCCTACAAAGGTACCCTTGTCATAACCAACGGTTAAGTTGTTACTCTTAAGCAACTCCATAGATGTGACACTCGGTTCCATACTCTGAATAGTGAGCATTGAAGAGAGATTGGCAGTGTACCTTGCAGTTAACACAAACACTAGAAAGAGCCACACTGCGATCACCACTCGTGTAAGGTGGTTGTAAATCTTCTCTCCTGAAAGATAAAACATGTGCTAATGAGTGTTTTAACTCCTAAATGAGGATTTGCCAAGATTGACATTACTAACTGCAGTATGCAATGGTTCTTGGGGTGTTTTTATTAAACACATAGTTATGGATTTCTTAAAATTCAATGATTGTCCTGACTACTCTTTATATTTAGTCATATACTCATACGTTACTTGCATTTTCAGGACAAGCCTAACAAAGAAAATTAGATCATCCACTAATTATAGAAGACTAAATTTAGAACATTCATCTGCTAAATTAAATACTCAGATACATGGGATATATAGTTGCTACTACAGTATAAAGTGGAATACCAAGAGTGGGACATAGGATTTATTCGTTGTTTTTGCTACTCCCTTGCTAATATAGTTTTTATGTTTGTTAGACCTGTCTAAGGTGTATTATTCTAGAACTGTGGCTGCCTAATGCAGATTAGTTTAATCATGATCATTGACATGATGAATTATATCTCTAACTAGAAACCCTGGGATGGGTTGCTTGTTAATGCGCCTAACATGATTATGTTATATTCATAAGCCGAGAAATGAAAGAGTATATGGAAACAGGAACAATGAAACAATAATATAACTACAGATTGGTTGTTCGTGTGATCTGCCTAAGAGTGTTTGTAGGCTTATAATTATTGAGCCGACCAATGAACATAACTTTTTTTTTCTTTTGAGAATCAATGAACATAACATTCTGAGTCCTATAATTGAACATTTATACTTACTGTGAGCAAAGAACAGAGAGCAGAAGGCAAACCACATGGCGGTCGCAATCTGATCCTTCAACGAGCCTTTAAATTCCGGATTGGATGGATGCTCCAAGAACCAAACTATGAACATGGTGTAAATCAAGATGAAAGCAACCACCAACCACACTTCCCGGGTAAAAGGCTTCATGAACATCCACGGTGACTCTTTAGACTTCGCTGGAACTACCATAGTCAACCCTGACTCTGTGTATGGCTGAGTAAATTCCACATCCTTTGACCTATTGGATAGTATGGTTATATCACCAACAACAGCATCACAATTCTTCCTTATTTGGTCCAAATGAAGACCTTTGTCAGTATTTTGAAGCCACAAAATAATGATAATATTAATCAAAATTGGAAAATTTAAAATTGATCTTAAATTTCACATGTAATAGTTTAATACTAGTTATCCTATATTTGGACACATATTCTCTAATCTACCCACTTACCTCCCTGCCTCTCTCAAAAGGAAATATCAATTCAATTACCAAAATTAAAAAAAGTCTTGAAAAGAAGACTTCTTATTCTTGAATTTTAGTATATACTGATTCTAGAATTTGTGCACTTACAGGAGTCCTCAATGTAAATTTAGGGCAGGTTAGTATCAATTCTTGAAGTTAATGGTTGTTATGACGACCACAAATTATTTTATAATATTTTTACAAACTATTATTATGACAAATTCTTATTGGTTTTCATTTGGAGTCATCATTGATATTACTTTGTCACTTACCAATAATCATCCACCATATCAACAGTTTGTAAAAAAATGTTGTAAAATAGTTTGTGTAGGGGCTCGTTTTGTCGTAGATCCCCCAACAATACATTTGTTTAGAGAGTGGGACGTAGGGTTTGGCGCCAACAGGCTTGCCACCGGCTCGCCGGAGACTTTCTTCTTTGAGGGGGTTTGGCCTCGTTCTTTTTGGCTTGGGGGTTGCTCCTCGGATGGCCGAGGAGCCCCCCACTCTGAAGGGCTCCTTGCATTTATATACCCTCCTTGGCCAATCCTAGTCTTCCAACTGTCAATCATCTAGACCACCGCTTAAGGACCTGTCCCATCAGCCACGTTCCCCACCTTTCTGTGGGTCGCAACGCCCAAGGTTCCGCCGTCCAGGAGTCCTTTCAGCATTAAGATTGCCAGGGGAGTTAGGTAGATGCATTAAGTGTGGATGTGACCGCCTACACTGGGCTTGTCCCCCCGCCTGGGAATAGGATAGGTATTCCGAGGATAGGATCGTCCTCGGCGTGGCCCAGAGGGCTAAAAAGCTCCTAGACAAATGTCTGGGACAGCTGTCGATCCTCGGCATGGGCCTTGGGCCAGCCTAGAGATGGGCCGAGACGTCCAGGCCCACGGGCCCCACAGTTTGTATCTCTAACAATTTCATAAAATAAATACACATTAGACAAAAAAAATTGATGAATTGACTAATATAGCTATATATTCAGAGATAAAAAGTTAGTTACTTAGTTTACCTTGTTATGGACAAGTTGAACCAAGTCATTATAGGATCCATCTTCGGACTCAAATATATATTGCAGAGTATCTGGATAATTCAATTGTTCCATCACCTTATGGAAGATTTCAATGCTGAAACCACGAAATATTTCACCATTTGAGTTGCTTCTGTTCATGTCCTCCACAAATTCTTTGAACATGGCATGAGCTGGAACTACGATTCTCATTGGTTTTGCTTTTGAAGGCATTGCCCAGCCTTTGGGAACCTTATCTAGCCCTGGCCAAGCCTTTTCTTTTGTATTCTTATTCTTAACAGCCCCATTATTATCGGGTGTCCAGATGTCTAATTCATTGCTTTTCTCCCCATCCACTTTCACAATCTTGAATTTGGGATTTTGTGAAAGCATTTTCCCTTCAAAACGTATTTCTCCACTTAAACCTGAGAAACTGTCTGATAATATATTTTTCAAAAGGCTACTAGAGTCATCAGAACTACTCTTTATGGCCCGAGTAATGATTTTAATGCTATCATATGCACGTAGAGCATAAATTCCCGGCTTCGAGTTTTCTTCCTCTGAACGATTGGCTCTGAATCTTTTCTCAAACTTGACATATTCTTTATTGTGATTGGAGTATTGTGTTTTGATTCCTATAGTGCCATTCATAGAGGAAATAATGGATTTGTCAACAGAGTCCAGCATGTTTGTAATGCTGTCTGGGATTATCCAAGCTGACTCTGTCTCTCCTCCAACAAGTCTCAATTTTTTAGCTTCTCTGAATAAGTTAGTCACCATCGTTAATGATGACTGAAGAACAATAAAAACCCGACACAGCGTTTCATTCTCTAGCTTCACCAGCTCTTCTTGTACAAGTCCTTCAGCATTAGACACAGAGGAAAATGATGGAAGAACCAGACGATAATCTCCACCCCAATGTTCTGAAGAGCTTCAGCTAAGAGAGCCGACATTCCTGAATCACCACCATATGCATCCTCTTCGTAAATAACAATCACTCTTCTCCAATTGCATGCACGGACAATATCTGCTATGCATTTTACTTGTGCAGAACCATCGTTAGCCATCCGAATCAACAAAGGCCAACGAAGTTGAATCGTTGGTGAGGTTATGGCAGGTGATGCAAATGAAAGAACTGGAACTTGAGTCCTGTTTCCAACATCAGCAACTAAAGCTGTTTTCTGCCATGAGTGCATGCCAATGATAGCAATCAATTTCTTCTTTTTGAGAAGATTTTCAGCTGCAATCAAAATGTAAGAAGTATTAACACAAACCATCACCATATATTGTCTTCATCATCATATAATTAAAGTAGGTGCGGAGATTAAACCCCCTCTGGAGTGATGATTTTGGCTTGTCCAAGATTTTTTCCGCCACTACCTAGTACTATTGTGACCTAGTGTAAGACCATTGATGCTTGAGAAGTAGTGGCTGCATGTTGTGCACCTTGCACCTATGCCAACCAAACAAAACAATGGGCAGAAGAGGGATTCATGCCATATGCTATGCATGGTGGATTGAGGTGGCAGGTCATGGTAATACATGACTACACAAATGGGCTTGAAGGCAATGTGTTGGTGGCCATACGCTTGTGAGGACTCATGGTCACAGCTTGGCAAACTGCAAGCTATTGATATGCCATGGGCAGCAACAGGGGCCAACAATTTTGAAGGCCTAAGGAGATATATTTAAATGGAGTTTCTTTGTTATTACTTAAATAATATTTAACTAGTATTTAATATCATAATTTTTTATAACAAAAATCTATTCCTTTTATCTTGTAATATGCTTCTTTTTTTCTTCTTCTTCTTTTTTTTGAAAAAATGCTAAAGTTATAACAAATTTTACTAAAAAAAACTTTCAAATGATGTAGAAATAAATGTGATTAGTGACACTTCAAGAAGATAATAAACAAGTATTTGAATGAATGATGTTAAAGATATTATAAATTTTACAACATGAGACTTACAAAGATGTATCATTAATCACAAAAAATAATTCAAAAATGCATTTAATAGGTTATTGATGTCCACATATCATATTAATTGTCACATCAATTTGTAAAATTTTCAAGTAAAATTAATAATATTTCTAGCATTTTCCTACATGAATTATTTCTTGCGATTAATAACACTTATATTTGTAAGGGAAAATGTTAGAGATGCAAATTATTTTACAAACACTTTTACAAACTGATGAAGTGGTAAATAATTATAGATAAATAAAAAAGTGATGTTATCGGTGGGTACAAATGAGAACCAGTAAGAATTTGGCCACAACAACAGTTTGTAAAAATGTTATAAAATAGTTTGTAAAACTATAGCATTACTCTATTTGTAAGATCCATTTATTTAAAGTTGTATTATCTTTAGCATTACTCAATAAATGCGTAGTCTCCTCTCTCACATGACTGGTGGGTCCCACTATGAATTTAATTAGTGGGACCCACCATTCATGTGAGAGGAGAGATTATGCATTTATGGTACTCCGGGAGTACACAATAATTTCCCCTTATCATTCATATTGTGGAAAATTTGAGATTGGGAAAAAAATAAAATCATCTCAATTCTTATCGTTCATATTTATTCTTTCTTTAAATTATCATTTTGTTCAATTATTAAAATCGTGTCTAAGCTTTTGTATATTATTTACATTTTATTTATCAACTTCCTATTTTCTTTTGTTAGTATTTTAGCTACATTACTATTTGTCTTGTCTTTTTAGATATGGAACCAAATACACTTAATTCTCAAGGTCCATTTAAACAAAAGTGGACTCCAGTTAAAGATTTGAAACTAGTGGAGGCTTTGGTAGAATATCAATATGAAAGGGAAGATAACCCTGAGAATAAGTTTAAGCCCGGATATTTGAAAGTCTTGGAAGAAAATATTTCTACCAAATTACCTAATGTTGGGTTAAGAGCAAAACCAAGTATTGAATCAAGATTAAGGACTTTGAAAAAATTGAGTATTTTACCATTGTTCAAGTAAAATTGTAGTTTGTTGATCAAATTTTACAATTGTGGGACACTTGATTGAAGACCCTCAAGAATTTTTGAAAGACCAATTGATTACTTATGTCACTACTTCTATACAATGAAAGGAAAGCAATTTTATTTACAAAAAAGAAGAAGAAGAGAGATTGGATTTGTTGAAGGTCATCTATTCAAGATTGGGATGGTTAAACTAATCCTTATCAAGTGTATTTGTAATTTTATAATAAGGGTATTTTAGATAATTTAATTTAAAATGCTTTAATTCCATTGTCATCACAGTTCTGTCACCAAACAAATAAATAGTAATAAAAATTACATTACAATATCTTGTATTCTTTGTAATACCTATTCCTATGTAATTATCATACAGTCTATCAAACGTGCCCTAATAGACTATTGAAATTAATTATCATACAATATTGACACTCGTACATGACTATCATACAAAATTAATAAACAAAATGGGCATTGCCTTTCCTCAAAAAAAAAGCAAAAAGAAAAAAGAAAAAAAAAAGGGCATTGCCCATAGACAGGGTTATGAGCTGGGATTTTCTCTTTCAGCCCCACTTCAGGAACCATTTAACTACACTGATGAAAACTGCCACTGCAACCTTAGCATTTCCGCTTATATGGTGCAGTAGCAGTTTGGGTTTCAGGGATCCCAACATTGTCAACTTAGTGCAAAAACTCCGAAAGCAAGCCGATCCAGATGATGGACGTAACACTCTTAGCCATTATAATTCTTGTTTGCATATAGTAGAATTTGACAAAGTCACGTGACGCTAGCTCCGTCTTAATAAAATATAGTGTGGTTACATTCCTTTGGACTTAAAATCAAAAAAATCAAATTTCAATGACTGGAATAGGACTACAGTTAAATTTTAAGAATTAAATTTAATTGTATATTTTGCACCTATTTTTTTATAAGTTACACACTACCAAATGATTAAGTTTCACTCATTTTTGTACGAAGTGGAAACGTGTACTCGATGGAAAGAAACCACGTCAACATGTTATCCATCTCAAACAGCTTTATCATATCTCAAGCATATATAGACAAATCAAACAACAACAACAACAACAAAAAAGAAGAAGAAGAAGAAGTAGCGAAACAAATTAACTCACCAGCAGAAGCAACTTGTTGGGGGTCTCTCTCGGAGTCCACGAAATGGAGAGACACACTTCGATCCTTTGGAGCTTCATTCTGAGCTGCAATTTCCATTGCTGTTTGCTCTTCCTTCCCTATGCGGGAATTCACATCAATGATGACACCGATATTTATTTCTTTGTTCTTATAGTAATTAGCTTGGGCTCCATGATGACCATGGGGGAGGAGAAAGAGAATGAAAAGAAAGTAAACGAGCACTGGACTGAACAAAGGTCTCGAAACAGTACAAACTGTTATGAAAGGAATAGGCATTTGGGATCGATCTAACTTTCTAATTAAGCAAACTTTAATTATTCGTCAGTCTATTACATATCACATTACACTCAATTATTATACATACATACACACACATATATATATATATATATCATTTTGTTTTTCTCTAGAAACCGTATCATTTATGATAGGTTTTAGACCCCTTAAAATACAATTGGATTAATCTAGTTAATTAGTCAAGTGATTAACTTAGTCAATTTATGCAAATCTAGGTTATCACAATCACACAATCATATCAAGAAAATAAAGCAGCGAAATAATAAATAACACAAGATATGATCACCCAGGAAACCACACGGTAAAAACCTGGAGAGGATTTGACCTATCTATTCTCAAGGTAAACTTGAATCCACTATGCAAGAATCGAAGTTCATACAAAAGGACTTACAAGCTCTCCGCTTGACTTCCTAATGCTACCCACCAGTAGAACTTACTGACACGACCACGTGCAAGCTCCGAATCCACGGACTCCTTCTTTCTTGGATTCTCCAATCAGCTACAAGCACCCACGCTTGTTATTCTTTAAGCTCCAAAGGCAGCAACCGAGTTGATCATCAAGATATTGAAATAATCTCTACCTTGAAAACCCTAAGTTTATGTGAAGGAAAGCTCCTCAATGATCTTACAAGAGATTCACACAAACCGCAATGTATGAGCAACAATACAACAAGAATATCTCTTAAAGACGTGGCTAGGGTTTTGCCTTTTATACCTAGGGCAAAAACAGAAAACCCAAAACTTTTAATGAGTTAGGGCTGAGTTGAAAAATTCTGCAAAAAAACATTCTGGCCGACTTTCGATCGATCGAGTCTAACTTTCGATTGATTGAGCTAGGCTGAAATGCACCAATGCATCTGCAGCCTCTCGATTCCAACTTTACGTGAATTACACAACTTTGAGCAAGTCTAAATAAGACTAAACATATTGTTTTGATCATGGTTTGCCAATATTACATATTAGAGTTCTAAATACATAAATTTCTAAATCTTTAGAACCTAACAAACTCCCAATTTGGCAATCCGTGACAAAACACAAATTAAAAGCTCAAAGTTTACAAGTAAAAGCCCTTTACAAAAATAATGCTCATAAACTCAAATTCAATCCTAACTACTATCCATCAGTTGCAAGTGTAGACAGCAGCTCAATTGAATCAACCTGTATATTCCTGAAACACTCAACAAACGCATAAACACGCATAAACGCATGTGTGACAGAAAACAGTAAATCAACAGGTATAACATTCTTGTATGATTCACACAACACATAATAAAGACATATATCAATGAACAACTCATAAATATAAATCAATAAACAGTGAATCACAAGAAACAAGAATCATGTATATATCATGTATATCAAAAACAATGTTACTCCCCCTAACACGAATAGCCCCAAAAATGATATACAAAGTGAAGCACCTAGATTCAATAAAAAAAAAAAAAAAACTCCACTAGCTCCTCAAAACAAAAAATATACTCCCCCTCACTACAAAAACCCCTCTTCAAGTCAAAACTCTACTCCTCCTTTTTGTGACGGAATGCCAAAGGGCAATCACAAGCCATCATCAAAAGGAGGTGGTGAGGGTGAATGAAGATGTGCCAAGTCGGATCGCAGAGCACGAATCTCATCAAGCAAGTCCACCAAAATCTGACTATGAGCCGCCTGAACGGTCATAACAGTCTCTAAGGTACGACGAACATCAAAGGCATCCGAAGGAGGTGGAGGAACATCAGCAGCAGCAGCATCACCAACAGGATCAAGAACATCCTCACCAGCAGGACCTGTAGAAGAAGAAGGAGGAGGTGCGCTACCAGAAGGCTCAGACCTAGGGTGTTTAGAGCCAACTCGAAGATGAGCAACCCTTTGTCTAAGAAAAGACGCACCAATGGGAGCAATAACATGTACGGGCTCAGAAGAAGGGAAACCACCAAGATCAAGATAAAGCAAAATCCTATGAATAAAAATAGGATGAACAAGAGCATGAGAAGAAGATGAACTCCTATAAACTTCATTCAAAGAACGAAGAAACAAATGAGGAAAACTGATAGGAGCATCTGTCACTAGAGCATACAAAAAGACACACCACTCGAGAGGAATGGTGTGAAGATGAGAAATAGGCCAAATAGAATGACAGGCTATCCTAAAGAAGAGATAGTGCAACTCAGATAGCTCAGCAGAGGTGATCCTAGAATCAGAACCCCACTGGATAGAAAACCCAGTGATGTAAGACATAACATCACTCAACAAAGGAGACTCATCATAATGGTAGACTGGATGCTGGACCAAAGGTACCCCTAGAGCATCAGCCACTACCATAGGAGTAATGGTGTACTCTATGCCTCGTATCCAACTCTTTACCAAAGTGTTGGAATCATAGACGTAGATAGAGATGTTCGAAAAGAACTCTCTAATCAAGGTAGCAGGTGGAGGAGGATCAGAAATATCCACCAAGGGTAACCAGCCCTGACGCTCAAAGTTTGCCCTAATGACAGGATCAAGCTCATCTAAGACAACAGAACGCTCAACCCAAATCTTTCTCTTAAGGTTCAACTTCTCAAAAATCTCTTGGTTTTTCTCACTCGGAAACTTCTCACGGTCAAAAGAAGGTGGGGTGGAGAAGGTGAGGGAATAGACCTACGAGCCCTAGTCTTCCTAGACATAGTGCTAAGGAAAGGACAAAGACACAAAGAGAAAAACAAAAGAACAAAAAAACAAAACCAAGGGCAGACTGCAAGTTAGTACAAAAAAAAATATAGAACAAAAATCTATATGATGCATGAACAATTACAATGTTATGATGCATGTACTAATACAGTAAACAAAGTTCAAATTAAGTTTGATTGCACAAAATTGGCTTGAGCATAGAGTTTCTAACAAAAACCCTAAAAATTTGAAAAACCACTTGAATGTTTTGAAGCAAATTGATGAATTGATCATCACACAAGGTTGAAAACAGATTAGAATGATCAATTTCATCAAAACATCAAGCCAATTTTATCAATTAAACCCAATTGAACAAAATCCCCAAATCGGATCAATTTAAAACTTTAGAATTTTCAATTTTGCACAAAACTCCAAGTTGATCAAATTAACTATCATAGATCATGAATATATCCATATAGAAACAAAACCCATTGATCAATTTCACAAAACAAGGCTTGATTAAACAAAAATCTCAATTAATGCATAGTTCGAAAATTAACCAAATACCATGAATTAATGCATGAAATCATGAAAAATAATGCAAAAGAAAGGGTAATATAGACATACCGGCTCAAGGAGAGAGAAAACTTGCAAAAATTTTGGAAGAAAACGACAAAAAAATCGTTGTGGAGCCTTGCCGAGTCGGAGAGAGAAGAAAAAAAATTTGAAACTTTTTGAAAAGTGACTTTGAAAAAGTCAGATCAGAGTTTTTAGAAAAAACTTGATTCACGATATTCGATTGATCGAAAATTACATTCGATCGATCGAATCAATCCGAGATTTCTAAAAGAATTTTAAGTAATTTTCGATCGATCGAAACAGGCAGCGGCTCACAACATTTTGAGAAAAATTACAGTTTTGAAAAACACGAACCACATTTTGAAAACAACTCCTCAAAGCATTAAAATTGTTGAAACAAAAGGCATGAGTATGAGATGGAATGCTTTTTCAAAAACCCAAGTTTTAAGCCCAGTTTCTCCAAAGAAAATTTCAGCCATTCTCCCTTTAAATTCTCAAGCAAAAAAAATGTTTTGCATAATACTCAAGGTATTTTCAAACTTGGTTGGTCAGACCAAAAACACACACAATAACATGTACAGTGTTTAGCAAAGAGTAACTTGTGTTAGTGTGTGCAATTAGCAAAAGTTTGAAATACATGTGAGGTGATATGTGAATAGCAATCAATCACAAAGTCTACAAAATCCATCACATAGAATTCAAAAGAGACTATCACCTAAAGAGTTACTTCATATAACTCTCACATCTCCTAGAATATAAGCTTGTAATCATGGAAGTTTCTTGAATTTTGCCTCATAAAAAGATGAATTTGGCATCAAGCCTAATAGTACACACCGGTTTTAATTATGTGAATTGGCATCAAGCCTAATAGTACACATCAATTTTAATCATTAAGCAATTAATCGAGGCTACACCTTATGTTCTTTTTGTGCATGTGCTACACTTTTTCGAGCACAAAATCTTATGATATGCACTAAGGTGTTCATGATTGGCTAGTGAACAATGGTGAGATGGTTATTTATGCCTTTCTCAAAAGGATCAAGTCCGACAGTCAAAAAACATGTGACTTCAAGATTAAGACAAAGTGATAAACACCATAAACATCTTTCCCACACAACATGCACTACAAAGCTTCAACTAGTAAAGTGCAATAAATAAGCTCATCAAAGCTAAACAAGGTACACAAGACATGTTATGTGTAAATAAATTGACCAACCTTGTTTTCAAAGACCATGAAAAAATAGAGCCAAACACAATTTGCTTTTCTCCTTCTTTTTTTTTTTTTTTAAAGAGAAAACAAATAAATCCTAGAATGAAATGCATGAATGTTATGCAATGCAAATCCTAGAAACAAACAAAAAAAAAAACACAAAAACCAAAGAACAATGGTCACAAAGGAATGAGCAATGCAGCATAAGGACCATGTCAGAAAGACTCAATTAGATCGAGTCTTTTGCATCCAAAACCTTTTAGATGCACCACGAGCATTGGAGTTCCTATTCACATTCGAGTGATTTCCAACTCCAGGATTGGAATAAAGGTTCAACGCCTTTACCAATTCACCAATGAGTGCCATAGGATCTTGTGCTTGAGGCACAGGCACTTTTGGTTTGTTTGCTCTCTTAGCAGCTTGAAGCTTGTAACAGTTAGGACGAATGTGTCCAGACTTTCCACAAAAATGACAAACCCAAGCAGGTTTACCATGCATCTTGTCCTTAGAAATGGTAGATTCCTTAGGTTTAGACTCTCCTAGATCAACCCTAATCTTCCTAGGGGGTGAAACTTCTACAGGTTTGACAACCTCACTCACAGGGGGTTTGACAGTTTCACTCACAACCTCACTCACGGAAGGTTCAGAAGAAGATGAAGGAACAAAGTTCGTGGAATGTGGTGCAGACACAGAGATGCTTTCAACATAACCTAAACTAGATTTGTCAGAAGGATAATTTTTGAACATTCAACATTTGATCAAGTTTAGAACTAGCAGATCTAGCAACAGATAAATCATGTTCCAAAGTTTTAACTTTATCAAGCAAGAGCATGTTCTCAAATTTCACATGGTTCAAAAGATCATTAGCATCAAATAATTTAACAAGAAAAATTTTCTTTTCAAGCTCAAGAGATTCAATTTTCTTCAAACCAAGTTCAACATTCGTAGCATCCTTTGCAGCGACTTTGCAAAGTTTATCAGAGAGTTCCCCATCATAAGGATTCTCTTCAACAGACACGCTTTCATTGACTACAGCAGTAGCAGTGAAAGCAATGAAGTTTCCATCCTCGTCACATCCAGACTCATCATCAGAAACCTTATTATCACTAAGAGTTACAGCCATAGCTTTACCCTTAGACTTCAAGAATGTAGGACATTCAGATTTAACATAACCATACCCTTGACAACCAAAACACTGAGCACCCAAAGAATTGTTTGAAGATTGACCAACTTTTTCTCTAGGTTTTTCAAAGTTATTAACCTTAGTGGGATCATTCTTCCTAAAGTTTCTAGGTTCAGCAGTGTTTGTACCTCTTGCCTTTCTGTTGTTATTCCTAAGAAAGTTTCTAAAGTTCTTGGCAAGGTACACAATCTCTGTAGCAGAGAGTTCATCATCAAATCCACCAACATCAACATCATCAACAGACTTAAGAGCCATTGATTTGGATTTGTTTGCTTTGGGTAGGTCTGACTCATAGGACTGAAAAGATCCTACAAGCTCATCAACAGGGATGGAGTCCACATCCTTGCTCTCAGTAATGGCAGTCACTTGGGGTCTAAAGTCTTCAGTTAAAGATCTAAGAATCTTCCTAACAATTTTAGGTTGATCATAGATTTCACCCAAATTAAATGCAAAATTAACAATATCATTCAATTTAGCATAGAATTCATCAAAAGATTCATCATCAGACATTCTAATGCTTTCAAATCTAGAAGTTAATTGTTGCAATTTATTGATCTTAACTGCCTTTATGCCTTCATGCACAGTCTGGAGGATTTTCCAAGCAGTATGAGTAACCTCAACATCAGATATTCTCTTAAATTCCTCTATGGAAACAGCATTAAAGATGGCATTCATAGCTTTGCTATTGAACCCAACTGCTTCTTTTTGAGAAGTTTGCCACTCACTCACAGGAGTAGTGGGCTTCTCCCATCCGTACTCAACGGAATTCCAAACCCTCTCATCAATAGATTTCAGGAATGCTTTCATCCTTACTTTCCAATAAGCATAGTTATTCCCATCAAAGTGAGGAGGAACAACAAGAGAGTGTCCATGTTCCATGACAACAGGGGTCAAGGATCAGCTCAGAGATAAAAAAAAACCAACAACAAGAGAGCTACCTGCTCTGATACCACTTGATAGGTTTTAGACCCCTTAAAACACAATTGGATTAATCTAGTTAATTAGCCAAGTGATTAACTTACTCAATTTATGCAAATCTAGGTTATCACAATCACACAATCATATCAAGAAAATAAAGCAGCGGAATAATAAATAACACAAGATATGATCACTCAGGAAACCACACGGTAAAAACCTGGGGAGGATTTGACCTAGCTATTTTCAAGGTAAACTTGAATCCACTATGCGAAAGAATCGAAGTTCATACAAAAGGACTTACAAGCTCTCCGCTTGACTTCCTAATGCTACCCACCAGTAGAACTTACTGACACGACCACGTGCAAGCTCCGAATCCACGGACTCCTTCTTTCTTGGATTCTCTAATCAGCTACAAGCACCCACGCTTGTTATTCTTTAAACTCCAAAGGCAGAAACCAAGTTGATCATCAAGATATTGAAATAATCTCTACCTTGAAAACTCTAAGTTTATGTGAAGGAAAGCTCCTCAATGATCTCACAAGAGATTCACACAAACCGCAATGTATGAGCAACAATACAACAAGAACAACTCTTAAAAACGTGGCTAGGGTTTTGCCTTTTATACCTAGGGCAAAAACAGAAAACCCAAAACGTTTAATGAGTTAGGGCTAAGTTGGAAAATTCTGCAGAAAAACATTTTGGCCGACTTTCGATCGATCGAGTCTAACTTTCGATCGATCGAACCAGGCCGAAATGCACCAATGCATCTGCAGCCTCTCGATTCCAACTTTACATGAATTACACAACTTTGAGCAAGTCTAAATAAGACTAAACATATTGTTTTGATCATGGTTTGCCAATATTACATATTAGAGTTCTAAATACATAAATTCCTAAATCTTTAGAACCTAACAATTTACATGTAGGGAAATAAAAAGTGGACATAATCGAAGTCATGAATTTGCAGTCGTGGGAGCTTTTGCATGGACTTTTAACATTCGTTGTTAGAATCTTTGAGCCTCCAGGATCTTTGATCAAAGAAAAAAACTCGTCTAGTAGTCTGTTTTCAGAATTTTTTAATTTCTTACTCTTTTTTTCTTTTTCAATTTTGGATTTATCATGACTTTGTGTCTTTGAATTGGTCATAATTAAATATTTTAGTGATCATTATATATAATTATTACTACTTTTCTTGTATAATATCTTTGAATTTTCGGTACCTGCATCATTAACATCTCATAGACTCATTCAACTACCATTCAAGTTAGTTTCTATTTTTCTAAAAAATAATAATACTGTAATAAAAAAAAGAAGAGAAGGAAAATTACATTTTTTTTCACCATAAATTATATCTCATTTTACATTTTCCCACCTGAATAACAAGAAATGTATGATCAACCTCCCTGAACTAAAAATCATGTAACAATTTACTGTTTTTGGTCACTTTCTCAATTAAGTCTAACGGAATGTACGATTAAAAGACCAATTTACCCTCTACTATCAAGTTTAGAGAAAGAGGTACGTAAATTGGCCTTTCAATGCTAAATTTTATTAAACTTAATATCAAACATATGGCAGATGATTAAGTATTACAGAGTTATAATTTTGGAAGATCAATCTTGCATTTCGATAGTTCTTAGATCAAAATGTAAAATGATGTATAGTTTATGATGAAAATGTATAATTTTTCAACCAAAAAAAAAAAAAAAAAAGTCATTCAAGTTATTCAGGACTGGACCATGTTGGGCTCCTAACCCAATCCATGAACGACACAAGCCCTCAATATTTAAAAGGCAACAAGTCTATTAAAAAACAAAAACCTTCATTGAGTTCATTCTACAATTTATACATGCATGCACATGCATTACCTCACATAAAGAACTTAGCTAGTGGTGGATTATCTTTAAGGGTGGATGATTCCTTCCTGGAGTTGTTGCTTCTAATTCTTCAACGAGCTTTTCCCCTACTCATAGCGAGGAAATATATTGTGTCTTCATCACATCGTATGAGAATTTGGTGGAATATTGTTCTAGACCTGTTAGAGTTTGTTGGTTGTACAATAGTGAGATGTCTTTAAGAATATGTACATGTGTTTGGTGGAGTTGAGCATTATTAGTCCTTCCGTTAATTGTCGTTAGTCTCCTTGCCTCTAATGATGTTATGGGTTGTGGCTCACACGGCCGAGTGGTTGCATATATATGGGTGGTGATGCATTAATGTTGGGTTGCGTTGGTGTTGTTGTTCTTGGAGCATGCTGGCCAGGTTTGGGAGGTGGCGCCGCATTGGCATGGGGTGACAATTACCAAGTAATTGTGGCTGGGGCTAATTTTGTGCATGTGTTGGATTTTTAAACAATGTATCCAAGGGGCAATTACCCATGTTGTGGCAGTAAACATAGAAACAGTTACTTGGCTAAGTAATTGCTCACGCCAATTTTTTCATGCAATTTAAAAACCTATTCTGTTGGGGATGTCAGCAACGAGTGTTTATGGGAAAATTTTGTGTTAGGCAAAGAAAAACAAGGTTACTTTCTGTAGGATCATAGTATCTTTGTGTGGGTTATAGCCTAGGTAGCTGGATTTTTAAACTAGGCAGATTTTGTATGAGGTAAAGCCTTGGCGTTCCTTTGTACTTTGAGATAAAGTAATAAAACGTTGGAAGTTTAGCCATTTGTGTTGTGTATATTTGCTCTGCTTGCTACGTTTTGCATTATATGCTTGTTTAATTAATTCACAAAAACTGGTTTGGTGTTCCTTGTGTGTGAGTGGTGGCTATTGGCTGAGACTAAATGGGCTACTTAGTGTCATCACAAGGTAGAAAATTTGAAGCTAAAATCTGCCCTGTGACACCTGGATATGTAGCTCAAGGTAGAAAATTTGAAGCTAAAATCTGCCCTGTGCCCTGTGACACAAGGTAGAAAATTTGAAGCTAAAATCTGCCATGTTGTGGTGTTCTTTTTTTTTTTTCTTTTTTTTTTTGATGTAGCTCATTTTTCTTTATCAAAACAAAGCCTCTAAAATTAACAGTTGTTAGATCTAAAATCTTCTTTTATTACATTTGAATTTTATTTATCTCATTTAAATTTTTTTTTTCATTAATTTTTATCTACTTTCCTCTACAACCAAATGTAGGATTAGATTGCTTTGTTCACATCTACCTAAGCTTCACGCATTTGTAAATGGTGCTACTATTTTGAAATAAGAGACTAATAGGGGGATCAAACCTTTGGTTGCTGTTGTTGTTGTAGACGAAATGAATATATACTGCAAAAAAATTTGGGCTTAATTACATAAAGAATTTCACTGTCATCTCTGGTTGGATTTAATTCTCCCACTAAACTTATCTTTTTAAGTATCACTTTTGGCATTATGGAAACAAAGGCATAGTGGATTATCTTTTGAATAAGAATTGCCAAAATAAAATTTTAATGACTTATCAAAGTTGAAAGCTATATGCGTGTGTGCTTTTGGGGTCTCTCTCTCCCTTTCTGTCTCTTTAATTGGAGCATTTCTTTCCAATAGGTTTTGATATGGGGAATGTTAGAAATACTGAATGAATAGTATTGCATTTCACAAGTAATAAAATATATAAGAGTGTCTTTATATAAGAGGCAGAGTGTGTAGTACAAGTATGTGTGTAGTACAAGTAAATAAGGTGGGCCTAAATCCCACAACTTATTACACATTAACAGCCCCCTTCAAACTCAAGGTGGGTGTGAGACCAACTTGAGGTTGTCAACCAAAGCATGAAGGCGTCCCTTAGGATGTGACTTAGTGAAGATATCTGCAAGTTGATTTTTAGAGGAGACTGAGAACAGCTTGAGAGCACCATGGACAAGATGATAACGGATAAAATGGCAATCAATCTCGATGTATTTAGTCCATTCATGGAAAACATCATTGTGAGTAATATGAATGACACTCTGGTTGTCACAATAAAGAGGAGTAGCAGAGGATGTGGACAAACCTAAATCCTTAAGAAGCCATCGTAGCCAAAGGAACTCAGATGTGGTATCAGCAAGGGCACGATATTCTACTTCAGTACTCGAGTGGGCCACAATGATTTGTTTCTTGCTTTGCCAGGAAATCAAAAAAAAAAAAAAAAAAACCAAGAAGAAAGTAATAACTAGTAGTGGACTTGTGATCAGTGGGATCTCCTACCCAATCAACATCAGAGAATGCATGGAGAATAAGAGGAGACTAAGCAGAGTAGAAAATGTCATGGAAGAGAGTGCCCTTTAGGTATCGAAGAATGCGCAGAACAGCAGCATAATGAGTTGATCGTAGAGCAAACAGATACTAGCTTACTTGGTGAACAACATAGGAAATGTTTGGACGAGTGACAATATGATAAACTAGGCTGCCAACCAATCGTCTGTAAAGAGAGGGATTAGACAATGGTTCCCTTCCCTCCCTTGAGGGAGTTAGATGTGCATTAAGTTCAACTGGAGTGTCAACAATCTTGCTATCAGTGAGTCCAGTTTGAGACAAAAGTTCAGAAGCATACTTGGCCTAATTAATATAAAGACCATTTGTAGAATAAGTGATTTCAAAACCCAAGAAGTAGCTAAGATGTCCAAGATCTTTCATCTCAAACTGCTGACTGAGAAAATCCTTGAGTTGTTGAATGCCACTAAGATCATCACCAGTTATGATCATATCATCCACATATAGGAGAAGCAAAATGGTGCCTTCGTCGGTGAGACGAAGAAATAAGGCAGAAGTTAGATGCGCATTAAGTTCAACTGAAGTGTCAACAGTCTTGCTATTAATGAGTCCAGTTTGAGACAAAAGTCCAGAAGTATACTTGGCCTGATTAATATAAAGACCATCTGTGAAATGAGTGATTTCAAGACCCAAGAAGTAACTAAGATGTCCAAGATCTTTCATCTCAAACTATTGACTGAGAAAATGCTTGAGTTGTTGAATGCCACTGAGGTCATCACCAGTTATAATGATATCATCCACATATAGGAGAAGCAAAATGATGTCTTTGTTGGTAAGACAAAGAAATAAGGCAGAATCATAATGATTGGCAATGTAACCCAAGTGAGAGATGGTAGAGCTGAACTTGGCAAACCAAGCTCATGGAGCTTGTTTAAGGCCATAAAGTGCACGTCGAAGGTGACAAACCTTGTTCGGTTCAATAGAGAGACTAGGAGGAGGTTGCATATAAACTTCTTCACTTAAATTCCCATTAAGGAAGGTAATTTTAACATCCATTTGAAAAATGTCTCATTTACTAGCAGCGGTAACAGCTAAGAGGGCACCAACAGATGAGATTCGAGCAATCGGAGCAAATGTCTCTTCATAATCAATCCCATAATCCTGTGTAAAACCTATTGCAACAAGACGAGTTTTATATCGCTCAATGGACCCATCAAAGTGAGTCTTGATCTTATAGATCCACTTACAACCAACCACAGATTTCCTAGGGGTGAGAGTCACCAAATCCCAAGTATGGTTTTTAGATAATGCATCAAGTTCCTCTTTCATTGCAATCTACCATAAAGGGTCAGTGGAGGCCTCACGATAGGTGTGAGGCTCGTGCAATGTAGCAAGGGCAGTATAACAATGATAGTTAAGTAAATGTGCAGGAATGGATCTTACCCGAGTTGCGTAACGAGGTGGAATGTCTTGTGCAAGATCTTCAGGCGGAGCAGGAGTAGGGGACCCAAGCTCATGGTTGGGTGGCACATCTTCGACCTGTTCATCTTCCAATTGTTCATTAGAGGGTGATCTAGAAGAGGCATAAAAAATATCTGGTGGTTAGACAAAGAAGTCTATAGGAGGATCAGGAGTAAATATAAATGGAATATGTGGCTCATCTGAAAAAAGATCTAAGACAAATGAGGTAGATAGAGAGGCACGGAAGTGAGAAAGCTCGACAAAGGAGCAATGTTCCCAAAAGACAACATTTCGGGAGATACGAAAACGATGAGAGACATGATCATAACACCAATACCCCTTTTAAGTTTCGCCATAGTCAAGAAAACAACAAAGTCTAGATCAAGGCTCAAGTTTGTTATGCTCATCTGGCTGAAGAAGAACGAAACAGACAGAACCAAAGAAGTGAAGGTGGTGATAGTCTGGAGGTGACTCAAAAAGGTGCTCATATGGAGTTTGATTTTAGATAACAGAACTGGGAATGCGATTAGTAGTATGAACAACACAAAGAGAAACTTCGCCCCAAAAAGGAGCAGGAACTTTGGCAGAGAGAAGGAGAGCACGAACAGTGTCAAGAATATGACGAAATTTTCGATCGGCTCTACCTTTTTGCTGAGAGGTGCCTGGACAAGTTAGTTGATGAATAGTGCCATAGGAATGCAAAATAGCTTGGAAAGCATATTCAGTGTATTTAAGAGCATTATCAGATAAAAAAAAATTTGGTTCGTTTGGAAAATTGAGTTTCAACCATTTTTGCAAAATTAAAATATACTTGCAATAATTCAGAACAATGTTTCACATGAAAAATCCAGCTATAGAGAGAATAATCATTAATAAAGACAACAAAATATCGAGATCCACCAATACTAGAGACAGAGGAAGACCCCCAGACATTAGAATGAATTAGGTCAAAGATATCAGTGGACATTGATTCACTAGTATTGAAAGGAAAAGTTGGTTGTTTTCCTAATTGACATGAAACACAATCAAAATTTTCTATAGACACTGAACCTAACAAACCTCTCGAAGCCAAGTGTTGTACCCGAGAGGAAGATAGGTGACCAAGTCAAGCACGCCAAAGTGCAAGGGAATGAATAGAAGAAACTGCAGCAGTTGCAGCAGCAACAGCAACAGAAACTAAAGCAATAGATGGAAGACCTAACTCTGGGACTGGTCCCAAGCTCCTATCCTGTCCTCGAATTTTGCACAATACACCCAGAATAATCAAAGGTAATGCGATAACCAAACTCAGCTAATTGTCTCATAGAAAATAAATTGTAAGAAAGGTTAGGAACATTAAAGACCCCAGGAACCGAGAGGTTTGAGGTCAAAATGGAACCTATATTATGACCAAACATTGTTGAACCATTAGCTGTGCGAATATTAAGAGGGTGTAGTGTAGGGTCAAGTTGAGAAAATAAGGATGAGTGAGGTGTCATGTGATTGCAACAAGCAGAATCCATAAGCCAAGAGGAATGAGACATACTAGATAGAACTGGAGAGAAGAGGAATAAGATGCATTACCAGCCATACGAATGATATTAGCGATGATGTTTTGAAGGTCGACTGTGGAAATGGTGATAGTGGATCCAAAAGACTTGGACTGTGCAGAGATGGGAGCTATTGGTTAGATACTCTCAGTGTTAGCAACAATAGTAGTAGCTGATTTGTTGCGATGATAGCAAGTCTCAATATTATTGCCAAGACGTTTGCAAAAATTGCAAAAACGTTTGTTGGATTGTTGGTAACGATTGTTGCAATAAAATGAAGACCTGCCCTTATTCTTCATTTAGAAGTAAAATATGCAAAAATGGACTCTACGCGAAAAACTGGGTAGGGAGCACCTAGACTGCAAAAAAGTTAACTCTAAAAAGTCAATGGTCAAAGTCAAAGTCAACGGTCCACAGCCAATGGCACAGGTCAATAGCTATGACGTCAGCAGCTGACTAGGTGATGATGTGGCGAACGACGCAATTAGGACTAACGTAGCAGGGTGACATGGCAGAGTGACGTCACAGATGATGTCAGCAAGCAACAGGGCAGGGCTTGTAGCATGTGAGGTGCGTAGATGATGTTGTAGAATATTTAGGCAGCACGTGAGAGCGTGTGAGCCGTTCGATGAGGCCGATTCTTTTCCGAAGATGTAGATCGGAGAAAGACGATTCCGATAGTGGCGGTGGCGACAGGATTGGAGCAAAACTGATGGCGTGTGGAAGAATTTGACGAAACTTTGACCGGCGCATAGCGGTGCATGAATGGTCAGATGATGATGATTCCGGCAGCGTTGTGTAGAGGGGTTGAAAATCTACATGAAGATATGTCTTATGTCTTAATCGGAGGTCCGATGTGAAAGATCTGACGGAAGCAGTGGTCTTGGTGGCGGAGATCGAGCTTCTGGCGGTGGAGATTCAACCTTGAGTACGTCTGACGGCCGTGGAGCAATCAGGAGAGGGAACAGAAAAGGTTTACTAACCGAAGAAGTCGAGGCAGCGGAAAATACCAACAAAGGCAAGACTGCAAGACACAAGAAAGTTAGAGCAATGACTCTGATAACATTTTAGAAATACTGAATAAATAGTATTGTATTTCACAAGTAATAAAATATATAAGAGTGCCTTTATATAAGAGGCAGAATGTGTAGTACAAGTATTTGTATAGTACAAGTAAACAAGGTGGGCCTAAAACCCACAACCTATTACATGTTAATAGGGAAGACCCATTAGAAACTAGTTTGGTCTTGGTCTTCCACTATTGAAGCATGTCGTGTGTGTTATATGATGTATAAATGTTGCTATTTCACTTTAAAAAATACCGTGTCACTTAAAAATGCAATCTAATTACTTTGTTAGGATTGAATGAGAAAATGATTAGAAATTTAACCAACTAGTGAATTTTAACCAATCTAATGCCTTCTTTATTCTTTTGTGGGAGGGAGGGACCCAAACAAAAAATACAGCTCATAGGTCCAATTCGAGGAAAGGCAAAGGCCCATTCAAGCGCCAATCAAAGCCTGACACGTAAACAAAGTCCGAGGAAGTTGAACATGAAGACGATGCTAGTTTAGGCTAAATATGCAAGCAGAGATTTGAGGACGGAATATGAGCGGACCCATTGTCCAGGAGCCCGAGGAACAATAGCACCTCGGGGTGCCCTAGTTGTCTATTTGCACCCACAACCAAGACAACATGGAAGATATCAGAGAGGTGCAAATGAAGAAGAGAGGAAATATTTATAGAAAGTAACCATCACCTCCACATTCTATACTCTACACCTACTGAGCTGGCCACATTTATGAGGAAAAGACACTTGAATAGTGATTCCACATCTCACAACACTCTCTACCACTTCCAGAAGGGTCCTGATGGGACAAACATCCAAATTATTCCCCTGAGACGTACATGTGGAGGGCTGAGATGCAATAGAAAAGACTATATAAGGAAAGGAACCCCTCTAGAAAGTGGGACTTTTTTGGGAAGTAGAAACTTGAAAAGTAAGAGTATAGAGAAATAAGCTTTGACTGTTTATGAACAATCTATCCTCAAACGAGCCCAAGGAAGTGTTTATGCTGAATTTGTGCTTCATCTGTTCATATTAAAAGTCTTATTCTTTTTAACATCAAGCTTGGATCTTACTTGGCATTGCAACTGACTCGGAAAGCCCACTCTCTTATAAATTAATTGTGTTAGGCTTGAAATACTGGGAACCACTATTCTAAGTGGGTTTGGGCCATTTCTTGAGCCTCTACGCTTTTTATTTATGTTTTCTTTTCTTTTTTCTTTTCTTTTTTTTAAACACTTCTTCAACAAAATACTATGAGGTCGATTATGGCTGCGCAATGAAGCAAACATTGAGTGAGCCAAGTGATACATTGCAAATCATAGAAAGACATAATACTACTACCTCAAATCATAGAGAGGTTGGGTGTGAATGTGCCAGAAGTTTATTAATTATGCATATAAATGAAGTAAAATAGTGTAAAAGATGCACCAAATGGCCATCAAGTACACCTTGTATGCCTTCTTTGTCATTATCAAGTTGCCCTGTATGCCATTTGTGTTGTTAGCAAGTTGCCTAGTATCTGTACTACTATTTAAGAAGTTTTCTCTGTTTGGACTCCTATATTTTAATGCCTAAAGTATTACCAAATTCATCTACTTAGGAGGTTTAAATAGTAGGGTTACACATGTAAAATTGCTAATTTAAAAACTCCTAAATTTTAGCAAAATTTAAAATAAAAATAATAATTTTTTCTAACTGCCTCCTTTTTCTCTCTCACTCTCTCTCACGAGAAATTGTTTTATTTTTTTAAACTCCTAAATTTTAGTTAAATAATTTTTTTTCCTAACTACTTTATGCCTCCTCCACTTTCTTTTTTCTCTCACTATCTCTCACGTTATTTTATTTTATTTTTTGATAAACTTTCTCACTCACGTTAGATATCTAGGAAAAAAAATTAAAAATAAAAATAAATAATTGTAGTAAAACAGTTATGAAATACTAGAACAGTTATCTAAATTCAAAACTCAAAATTCCATCTCCAAATCCACTACTACAATTATTGGTTTAGTAAAAAACTTCTTGTCTTCCCTGGGCTCCTCTAAAGCCTAGAGAAAGTAGAAGTCCCAAACTTGTGTCCATCTACAAGCTTGAAACCTCTCCAGTTTAGACAGGTAGAGGATTTTTCCGTTCTTATTCTTCCTTTCTTTTCCTATCATTCCCTAATCTTGATAGTAAAGATACCCTTTGAATACCTTTTGGCTTACACTCTATTTTTCTCCCATGGAATTTGAAATGGAGGAAATGTGGAAGCGATTTAGGTTGTCAGAAAAGGAAGGGGGCAAGATGCTAATTAAATCTAAGGAGGTTACTTATTCTCAAAAGTGAGCCCAATTCAGTCTATTAGTGAAACTCCAGATCAACAAAGATTACAATAAAGAAGCATTCAAAGCTACATTACGTCAACTTTGGCGTTGCTCACATGGGGTTTCTATTAATGATGTTGGAAATAACTTATATCTAGCCATCTTTGAGAAGGAAAGCAATTTGGAAGAGATTATTGCCAAGATTCCACGGTCTTTTGATAAACACCTCATTTTACTGAAGCATTTCCATGGGGTCGATGGGGATATGAGTCCTTGTGATGTAAAGTTCAAGCATGCTTCATTCTAGATCCGTGTTTTTAATGTTCCAATAAGGAGCATGAATAAAGAAATGGGAGGTAGAATAGCAAAGGAAATTGGTGAACTAGTCACATTGGACGTTCCTCAAAATGGTTTGGCATGGGGACCTTTCCTTCGCATTCATGTGAATATGGATATAACAAAACCACTAATGCGTGGAAAGATAATGTGGATCGAAGGATTGGAGGCTGGATGGATTTATTTCCAATATGAGAGGCTTCCAATATTCTGTTATAGGTGTGGTATTCTCGGTCACAATGATCGTGAGTGCCCCCAAAGACGAGTGGGTCAACTTTCTTTAAAAGAGGATGAATTACGATATGGTCATTGGTTGAGAGTGGTGGCTCCAAGAAAGCAAAGTCAAGGCAATATTCAACACAACCATCAATCTCACTCACATGCATTGATTCCTGATGACCAAGCCCCTGAACTAGATGTGGATGACACTATCTACAATTTGGAACCTACTTCCCCTGCACCAGAGCTGAGTCCGTTGGAACCTAATGGGAATTCCTCTACAGTTGAACTCTCAACGGATTCCCAACGTCCGCGGAACAGGGGCAATAGTTGTGGACCAAGCAGAGAAACCGTTTTTTCAGTGCATATAGTTGTGGACCAAGTTTTTCTTTAATTATATGTGTATTTTTTTTAGTGAGGGCATTTTTGTAAAATTAGCCAACAAGATATTTTTTGTGTCCATAAGTTCCCCATATGCAACACACGTGAACCCCCCCATCTTCATTCTCACAACCCCTCTCTCCCTCCTTTCTCTTACTCCCTCTTCTTTTCCCTCCCTCAAGACCGAATCCTCATGCCCCATGTCTCTTTCATCATTTTTCCTTTCTCAAATCAAGGCCTCCAAGAAAGTGAATAGTTCTCTCCATTAGTCCTCCTAGTAACCAAACTCCATGAGATTTTGAAGTGGATCAAACCCAAGGTTCCAAGGCACTTGGTGATGGAAGCTTTTTAATGAGATTTTTGGAAAATAACCATGTTGCATAAACTTTGTTTTTGGATCAAACATATTTTGGAAAATTATTTGTGGAACTATGTTTCCTAAAAAGAGCTGTGTTGTGACCCTGCTATATATGATTATATATGAAAAATGCATCATATTTAATATTTGCATATGGGGAAATGCACGAATATTTGGCATGGAAAAGAAAAGTATCATTGAATTCATTTGATAGTGGATTTCATGGATTTATGGTATTATTTGGGAATACTAAAGATGTTTTGTCTTAAATCGTATTATTTGGGAAATTTATGCAAAATATTTATGACAAGAAATGGTTTTGAGGACTTTGAGAATATGGTAGATATTTGGTTATTGAAATATCTTATGAAATTATTTGGAAGTAAACTTTGTATTTGAATACATTTAACTTGTGAGTTTTTGATGTGGGTTTGCCCTTGTGTTATGATGTTGGTGATTATCCCGTCTTTGTGACAACATCTTTGTGACGTGTGATTACCTTGTCTTTGTGACGTGTGATTACCCCGTCTTCATGACGACAAGTTAGATTGGAGGCTCCCACATTTCATGACACAGGTAAATCCTTGAGTGTGTGGGTGAGGCTGTTACCCATATGGCCAAAAGACCGCGTGCAAAAGGGGTACTGTGTGACGTGTCATTCCCTACTGCCCATGGGGGGAAAAGATAAATCCTTGAGTGTGTGGGTGAGGCCAGGCAGGACCAAGACCACATGCAAAAGAGGTACTACATGACGCGTTATTCCCTACTTCCCATTGGGGGGATAGGTAAATTCTTGAGGGTGTGGGTGAGGCTAGGTAGTGCCAATAGACCACATGCCAAGAAAGGTACATATCATGCTAGTGTGTTTGGGTTCTAACCTGTCTGTGGTGGGATGATGCCTTAGTGATATTTTCATCTTTGTGGCACCTTGGGTGAAGTTTCTAGTTTTGAAATGGTATTGGATATTTTTATGGCTCACAGTGAATCAAATATAGTTTCATAGTTATTTTGGAAAGCTTGGTGCTATATTATTTCTATCATTCTTGTTGTGTTGTTAATGAAATTGATTTTGCATAAATTAAATGAAAATTCCCAAATTATACATGCTTTGTAAAATGTTCATTATCATGAAACTTGCATTTCCCCCACCCCCATTAACTATGCTACTTACTGGGCTTTAGCTCATCTCAATCTCCAACAGTTTTACAGATAAATTAGCTACACGTCGAGCATGGAGCTTAATTTATTGGTGGTGATTGGAGTGCTATGTTAAATTGGGAGACTTGGGCCATAAATTGTTGATGACTCAATCTTGCAAAGTTTAACGAGATCATAATTAATTCTATTGGAGGTTGGATACTTGAAGTTTGTTAGCCTTAGGCATTGTAGGCCTAACTTTAATGTTGAGGTTATGAATTCTAGAAGGGATTGTGGTTTTGTGTTATCCATTTGGAGCTTTGAAATATATTCATGTATTATTTGGAGGCACATGATTGAGTTATTGTTTGTAAATGTATTATAGAGCCCTGACTTGTAATATGGAGATTTTAGTATGGTTATTTATTCTTATCAGGTGTCAAGGAGAGAAAACAAAATCTCCTATGTTCTTGCTCTTAATGGTTCTTCTCTCACACTTTGGACCCTTTTGAGTTTGGGGTGTGACAGGTATCATATTCCCTTCCATCAGCTTTCTTTTTTCTTTTGCCAGTAGGTATTGTCATAGCCTGTAGGGCATTCCTTTTGTCAAAACTGGGCCTCACTGACTGAGCAGTCTTCATGGCTTTTTGCAACAACTGTGCAAACTAGGAGATTTCCAAGTTTTCCAAGACGGCTCTGTACTCCCTGATCATATTTTTCATACACATTTCCACCAATGTCTTTTCTTCACAATGATCATAGCAGTTAAGTGCTATGTCCCTGAATCTTTTGATGTATTCCATTAAATCCTCACCATTTCTTTGTTTGGTTGCTTGCAAGGTTGCAAGCGTTACTGTTTCCTATCCCTGGAAGTATTTAGTACAAAATACATCCACCATGTCATCCCAAGTTGGGATTGATCCTGGCTTTAGGCCAATGTACCAAGTGTATGCTCGATCACATAGTGATTTAGAAAATTTTCAAAGACAGAAGTCCTCGTTTGCCGCATAAAGGCCAAGAGAATAAATGAACTTGCTTACATGCTCAGCAACACTTCCCTTCCTGCCATCATACTGTGCAAAAACTCGTGAGTATCCTCAATGGATAAGGAGGTCTTCATGCATAGAATCTCTCCTTAGGTGCTCTGGCCCTCTCTTGCTTCAAGAGAGCCACTACTTCAGCCATAGTGGTGATATGTTGTTTCGCATTCTGCGAAGCACCTCCAACTAGTGTCTCCTCTTTGTCTGCCGCATGCTCCGGGTCATGTTAGCTCCCTTTCTCCTTTGTCTTGTTTGTTTTCAACTGACGGATTTCTTCCATCATTTGCTGCTATGAGTGTTGCAATGATTGCAACACCTCAATAAAAATGTTGGCACTATGGCCCAAGTGTTCTAGGTAGGAGAGTCAGGACCGGTCTAATTGCAACTCACCTTAGTTCGACTTTTGCACAAACTATGCCCCTTTTTGCTAAAACTTTGGTCACATGCTTAATTCTTTCCCCACTCTTTTCTTTCTTTCTTAGTGCTTACTCGTGTAGTGTTATGGTGATGATAGTGCTATAATTCTATCCTAGTGGTTACTACTGTTGCGATGATGATACTATGCACAGCGAGGGCCCTTTATAGGCTGCCTGCCTGACTGGTTTTTACCATTTTACCATTTAACTACTTTTGTCTGGATTTAGGTGTCCTTCTCGACCACCCACTGGTTTGTCAACTGCCCAGCCACCACTACTTACCTGTTCTGGCTGTGCCACTCCCCATTACCAGACAAAGAAAATTGTTTTGTTTGCTTGTTCACCATGGCATCCTTATCCATCACAGTGTGCAGTATTCTCTCTTACTATCCCTTATGGCATGCACCTAGTGGTTCCAACTCATCCTTTCTTTTTTTGGGTGGTATGTCATCCCAACAAGACATCCCCCACAAAAGAGTTTAAGCGGGAACCCCAGAATAGGCTTTCCCTTCTCTCCACCGCTAAACCATACCCTCTCTTACCTCCGACCCATGACCCACTACTCCTGTATTGCTTGGGTACATGTTAGTGGTGCCTGGGCCTTGTGCGTGCTCCATTTCCATGTATGTCTAAAGCTTGTCTGCTGCTTATGTGTTTGCCATGGACTGAAGGTTCATCTGCGCGTTCTGTCGCTCATTCTTGACCTCTTGTGGCGTGAACTGTTTTTTGATCCTCTATTCTTTATGGCTTGCTTCCTCCAAGGGCTAAGCCTTTCTTGATTATGGGCTTTTCTCCCTTTTAGCCCACTGTTTGCTCCTTCTGTTGGCTTGCCAGTATTCCTACCATGCCATTTTGTTATTCCTGCTACAGCGCTATTTGATCCATGCTTGTTGGGCCTCTTTCGGCCTACTGTATACTCCTATCTCAATTGGTTACAAAGACCCAATATGATCATTGAGTTTATACTCATGCTACTTTGGACTTTCTTGACCCATTACATTGTTTGCGGGCTCCTTTGGCCCATTTCTTTCTCCTTGGGCATCCTCAGCCCATTTTCTAATTCTGCATTCTCATGGGCTTTTATTAACTCTTTTAGGCTTCCCTAGACCAATTACCACATCCTTCATCCTTAGGTTCATGGGTTTTCCATCAACCCCTTACTTTCTTATTCATTACTTCGGGCCTGCTGTGGTCTATTCTTACTCTTCTACATCACATAATACCCATGAGTTTACTACTTCTTTCTCTGAGCTACTTTGGGCCCATTTGCTTTCCACAAGGCCCATTTGTTTACTTTATGGGCTTATGACCCATTATTCCTGCCACTCGGGCTTAATGGGTTTTTTCTCAATCTTGCTAACTCTTTCCTACCTATATTGCTAGGCTTCTTCCTGCTATCGGGCTTTTCCAAAATGAGCATCAACATGATTTAAGCCCATTAGTCACCAAACTTCCAAAATTTCACAAAGATCCTTCAAGTCATAAAAATTAATTTTTGATCCCAACTTTATCAAAATAAAAAGATTTTCTTTAAAATTAATAAAATTGTTAAATGACATTATTTTTCACATTTTATTGAATTTAAGCCCTTGAGTTTCTTGTTGTTTCTTTGTCCTTTTGCATGGAAAAAAAAAATGCTTGGACAGGGCTCGCAATACTATGCAATGTTATGGAATGAGGTAAGCCTCATTAAATTTTTGTCATGTAATTTGCTTTCCTAGTAAATGCAATGCAATCACATGCTTAGTTATCCTTTCTAGTCTTGTTTTCTAGAATAAATTGTTCTTGTGTTCATGCATTTTGCATATGCTTGCATGCTCATGCATTTGCCATGTCATCTCATTGGATAAATTTATGTGTTTATATAATTACATGCTCATGCATTTTCCCATGTCATTCTCTAGGGTAGATTGTACAAGTTTCACATGGTCAATAATGAACCAAATGCCAATTTCTTTAGTTATCCTTTATATGTTGAATCTTTGGACTAATTTTGAAACAATGTGCTATCCTTTGAGATGGGTGTTGTAGGGTGTCGAACCAAGATTTTGAATTCTGTTAGTTATGGAGATTGTTTCAAATCGTCAATTGGAACAGAATATTTTGATATCGATGTATATCAATGCATTGTTTTGGGATTACACACTATATATATATATATATATATATATATATATATATATATATACACACAAAGTTTGGCTACAAACTTGGTTGTAGCCTAAAACTACAATTTTACTCAATATCTTTTCATTGAATATGAATTCTAACAAATCCATTATTGGATTACATTTTCTTTTTACATCCTTTATACTTGCAAAATTTTCAAAAGATCAAAAATCAATAACTATGTCATCAATTAATTGTTAAAATTGCAAGTTTTTGTAGTCTTAAATTATGCATCATCCATTTTTCATTGAATGTACACAATTTTATTACATCAATGCACTTAAATTTTTCTACGAATCTAGACAATCTTGTACATCATATGTACTAAATCTATAATAGAATTTATAAAATTCTATACATTCAACTCATCCATTTTTCCCAGAATGTACACAATTCTGTGTAATCAATGCACTCAAATTTCTCTAAGAATTTAGACAATTTGTATATCAAATGTACACAGTTTTTTGTTGAATTTACTCAGTTTTGTACATTCATCATATCCATTTTTCTCTAAATATATACAATTGTTTGTTGAATTTACAGAATTTTGTACATTAAGCGTATCTATTTTTTACAATTTTGTACAAAGAACGCATTCATTTTTTATAAGAATCCATGAAAATTTTGTTACATCAAATGTACACAATTTGTTTTTTTTTTTTTTTTGTTGAATTTACTCAATTATATACATTTAAAGTATTCATTTTCATTGAATGTATACAATTGTATACTATGAACGCTCTCAATTTTTTTAAGAAAACATCAAATGTATAAAATTTTTAATTGAATTTATATATTAACAAATCCATTTTTTACTGAGTGTACACAATGCTCTACACGAATGCACTTAATTTTTTTTTTAAGAATATAGAAAATCTTTAAGTTAGGATATTTGGAAATAAGGAAAGTCAGAAAATAATTAATTTGAAGGAGATTTGGGCCCATTTGGTAGAGAATTTTAAATAATATTGTTTGTATTTTTTTTTAAAATACGTGTAGATAGAAAAGTATGTGAAAAAGTGTGTAATTAATGTTGTTTAAAAATTGAAAATGAGTTATTTAACAACTCTACCAGACGGGCCTTAGTCTGTTAAAAATGAATGAAATATCACATTTCCATAGGTGAGCTAAGTCAAACGAAATTGGAATAGTTAATTTAGAACATGTCTTGGGGCACTCAAAAATAAAATCTTTCATAAACAATGAGAATCAAATAATTTTTAAGTTATTTTCAAAATTAAAATTTGGAAAGATAATGGTTTTAAATAAATTAAATGCTAAAATATTTTTTAATAAAAGATATAGTCAATTAGGTTTAAATTTCAAATTTGATTCTAATTCATTTTAAGTCAATATAAGTTTTGAACTCCTCTCTCTCTCTGACTCTACGTAGTCTCTGACAGTAGAAGTTACGTACTTACCTTTCCTTGTGAGTTTTCAACCTCTCTAATCTGCTTTCTTATCAGATTAGAATCAGATGAAGTAGCTGTTTCCGAACAGCAGGCTCAGTTTAGCATTTTGTTCAGATAATTTGAAATCAAACCATTAATGTCTCATTTTGTCAATCTTTCTAAGTTTAAACATTACGCTCTGTTACTGATAATGGGCTCAAATCCTGACAAAAGAGATCTAATGAACCACGTACCCTGCCCACGCAACCTGTCATGGACTTAGGAGAATCTTCGTATTTGGGGAACAAGATTGGAAGTTCTCAATGTCGCATGCAGTTGCACAATTAGAGCTTATCTTTTAGGGCGCTTCCATTAGCAATTTCAATGTTTTTTTGTTTTGTTTTTTTTTTTTTTTTTTTTTTCGTGAGTAGAATATATATTTTTTAAAGTGAAAAAAAAAAAAAAAAAACCTACTGATTAACCTTTTATATTCAAGTTGAAAGATTTTCCTCTCCGTACTTGGGAAAGTCAAGTTTCACCGTGCCTCCATTACCTTCAGGAAGCTTTAGGGTATATTTGGTTGGAGGTGAAAAAAAAAAAAAAAAAAAAAAAGAAAAAAAAAAAAAAAGAAAAGAGAAAAGTGGTGAAACGATGTTTAAGTTCTATCTTCCTATTGGATTCTTGACTCCTTATGTTATGTTTTAGTAAGGGCTTTAGCCTTCAAGTCTTTCAAAGAGGAGGTTAAAACTGTTGTGCTGGCCCGAAGTTCCAAGGCGTTTCGATTGTAATCTTCTTGTTACTTCATGGAAACCATGGATTAAATTAACTAAGTAAATCAAGTTCAATTCCTTCAACCATTGCAAGGTCAATGTTCTGATATCAAATGTAATGAAAATTTTGTAAAGTTGGGAAAATTAGTGGTAACTAGACCGATTTGAGGTAGTTGCCCTCCAAGAAAAGAGAATGAGAGAAACAAATAGGTTGAAAGGAAAGAAGAAATGTATATGACTAGTTTCTTATTGAGGTTCAATAATATTGACACATTTATACAGGCTGGTTTACATCGAGTTCCCTAGTTAGTTTACTCAAACTCGTGAAATTAACTGAGAGAGACAACTATAGCTAACTCACCAGCCAACTAATTGTAACAAATTCTTAAATCTTAACAACCCTTTACAACACCTCTCACCCCTTCCAACAATTAGAATTAAATATTACAACATTTGGACTCATTAAAAAAATTCATCTATAACCTACCTATCCCACTTTGTGCATTCAACAAGGAGTTCTATCATCAATGAAATTTCAATTTCTGAAGGTGGGGAGGCCCGAGTAATATTGTCAGGAATGTCGATAGTGTTCATGTCTTCCCATCATAAAGAAGTCCAAGTATGTAAGTCTGGCGTAGATGAACTTGAAGCCCTCGGTAGAGTAATGATCTCTCCATTATAAAAGTATTTTGCAAGTCCAACTGCCTTGTTCCAAACTCTTATAGGGTTAGGAGTTGCATTCTCTTTGTTTGGCTCTTGATGATGTTGATAATTCTTTATTAATCGAATAAATGATAGGAGTAGACAAATAGTAGAAGTGGCAGCGGATATAAGGAAGAGACCCCAGAAGCTCTGGATGCTCAAAGGATCTGTATTACTGGATGTTTTTTCTGTTGAACACTCAGATGAGGGAATCAACCCTTTTTTTTTTTTTTTTCTAATTCTGTTAGTCTACCATCTTCTTATAGTTTTAGTATGGCCTCTGAAAAATCCTTCATTATTGGTGAGCCCTTGGGGAATACCTGGATGGAGGGTAATTAGAATTTAGAAGTGATTCCTACTAGATAAAAAGATGATCCTCTCAATTTCACTTGAATTAAAGACAGTCTATTTCATCATTAAAATTTTAGTTTCTGACAAAGTATAGATTGTCACATTATTGAAAACTTTAAACTGTAGGGAATTAACACAAAATTCCCAACTTGTGAGAAACAAAAAATAAAGAAAACACACGCCAAAGAAAAAATAATCAAACACACAAGACAGTATTTACATAGTTCAGCAATTTGCCTATATCCACGGAGTTGTAGAAATTTCAATATTATCAGGAAAAAAGTACAAGTGCAGCAGTACCCTTATTTTTCTCTCTCTCTCTCTCTCAAAAAAAAAAAAAACTACAATGACGAAACCCTAATTACCAAAACAATGTTTTCTACATCGTGCGCACAGGATTCAAAATGGGCTACAAGACAGGCCAAAAGTATAGATTATCACGTTATTTAAAACTTTTCCATGAGCTAAAAATCACACAACATTATTCGAGTCGGGTCAGGTCGTCAACCAGATCGAATACAACCAAGCTCCACAAGGCCTAACAAATCTCCTACTTGGAGACTAGTTCAATCACCAACATCAACCACAATCCTCCAAAAACAATCTCTCATCCCTACAACTCATCCTCCTGTCCTCAAGCTAGAAGACCAGCTAAAGCTGCACATAGCTGAAGCTTCTCAATAGTGACACCCTTAGTCAACATGTCTCCTGGGTTCTTAGATCCACAAATTTTCTCAAGTATTACTAGCTTATCTTCAACATGGTAACGGATAAAGTGGTATTTTGTTTGTATATGATTCGACTTTGAATGAAAAGCCGAATTTTTAGCAAGAAAAATTGCACTATAACTATCACTGTGTAGAATGCCCATCTCTTGCTTCTAATTACCCTATTCATCTAAGAAGTCATGTAGCCAAATCATCTCCTTTCTAGCTTTAGTTGCTGCAACATACTCAGCTTATGTAGTAGACAAAGTAACAATTTTTTGTAGATTTGAAGCCCATGATATAGTTGTACCACTCAAAGTAAAAACAAACCCAATGGTACTCTTTCTACTATCAGTATCACCAGCAAAATTAGCATCTACATAATCCTGCAGTTTCAAACTTGCACCTGTGAAGCAAAGACATGTATCTGATAAACCCCTCAGATATCTTAGACTCCACTTGACTGCCTCCCAATGTTGCTTTCCAGGCCTACTCATGAATTTGCTTACAACTTCCACTACATGTGCAATGTCTGGCTTTGTACACACTGTAGCATACATCAAGCTACCAATAGCTGAGGCATAGGGCACCTTGCTCATATGGTCCCTTTCTTCTTCTATCTTCGGTGATTGTTCTTTGCTCAGTTTAAAATGACTACCCAAGGGTGTGCTCATTGTTTTAGCTTCATTCATATTGAACCTGCTAAGAACTTTCTTCACATACTCTGACTGTGAAAGCTTCAATGTACCATTAGCCTTGTCTCTAATGATTCTCATACCAAGGATTTGCTTTGTAACTCCTAAATCTTTCATTGCAAACTGTTTTGACAATTGCTTCTTTAGATTATTAATCTCCTCAATGCTAGACCCTGCAATGAGCATATCATCCACATACAACAATAAAATGATGTAAGAATTGCCAAAGAACTTAACATAGCAACAGTAATCAGCTTCACATCTCTTGAACCCAATTCTATGCATAAAATTGTCAAATTTCTTGTACCACTGTCTTGGAGCTTGTTTTAGGCCATACAAGCTCTTTCTCAGTTTGCAGACTAGATTCACGTCCCTGAACAATGAACACTTCTAGTTGAATCATGTAAATGTCTTCCTCCAAGTCACCATGAACAAATGTCGTCTTCACATCTAACTGCTCAAGATGTAAATTTTCTATAGCCACCATTCCCAGTACTAGTCTGATGGTTGACATCTTCACAATTGAAGAAAATATTTCTGAGTAATCAATGCCCTTCTTCTGTTGGAACCCTTTGACAACTAATCTAACCTTGTAACACTTGCTACCATCATGCTTATTTTTTATTCTATATACCCACGTGTTGTGCAAAGGCTTCTTTCCTACTGGTAATTCAGTCAATTCCCATGTCTGATTCCCCAACAAGGAATCCATCTCATCCTTCATGGCTATCTCTCACTTGCTTGAATTTTCATCTTGCAAGGCTTCATCATAACATTCTAGCTCACCACCATTAATCAACAGGAGATAATTTAAAGTGGGTGAATAACGCTGTGGATGTCTAATGGTCCTAGAAGATCTACGGACTTCAACTACAAGTGTACTTTGATCTACCTGTGAATCTACATTCTCCTTATCTTCTTCACCCATTTTCTAGATAGTATTTTTAGTCAATTCATCTAAGTTAACAAACTCATATTTATTTTGATCTATCTCTGTAATGTTTGGCACTACAGTTGACTAGTTCTTATACATAACCTGTTCATTAAATATCACATATTTACTTCTGATGATTTTCCTGTTTTGTTCATCCCAAAATTGATTGTTCAATATGTGTGTAAAACACCCTTGAACGTTTAGACCCCAAATAACAAATTATCAATTCACGCTTATAATCAAACAATTAATGTGCGGAACATGAACATAAGCCAAACACAGAATTGATAAACAATCTAAGCCAAATATAAACACATCCACAGTAGTGCATATAAGGCAAAGATAAAGGGAAGGAAGATGCAAACACACGAACAACACACAATATGTTATCGAAGAAGAAACCGAAGCCCTCGACGTAAAACCTCTCTGCCGCCCTCCAAGCGGTCAATAATCCACTAGAAAATGTAGTTGGGATACATGAACAGCAATAGACCCTCCAAGCCTAATCTACCCAAGTACCTAAGCCCTCCAAGCTTCCTACTCCAACGAGGTTGCGCCGAACCTTTTTCTTTTCTAACTTACCGGATTCCGCTACTAGACCATAGCATCAACCAATGTATATTGGTTCCTTCCAAACTGCTTCCCAACAGCACCAAATAAACCTTATCACAGACGTGGGTGTGGTGAGATAAGGATTTGGCTAAAGGCCTCTCAAAAATGTAACAATGGAGAGGAAGAGAGTAGAGGAATTTGTAGAGTCTCTAAAGTAAAGATTGGAGATGGGGCAATCTTGTTTTTCTCTAGGGTTTCTCTCACAAAATTCTTTCTGGAAGCTCTCTCAATTTAGTGGATATAAGGGTCTATATATAGTGGTGTGTGTTTGGAATACGAAGAGACAGTTTTTGCCAAACAGGGCTGGTTGGCGGCTTGACCTCGCGGCTTGTCCAAGTCGCGAGTTCAAGTCGCGAAGTGACGGCCTGGCCAGCCTGGGACTTTTATCCTGTAGTGCAACAGCTGGCGCGACCCTTCAACTCCCCTGTGTGCATCTCACGTGCCTGCATTTGGCGGCTTGCCAGTTGCGAGTCAGCCGCGAGTCCTAGCCGCGAAACTCTGCCTTCTTGCACATACTTGAGCTTTTCTTCACATTTTCTCACACACTACCCTTACAATGATCCCACCTAAATACAGGGTTACTAAGTGCTTAAATTACAAGCAAATTGGCACGGAATAAAGCCAACAAAATGGTTGATAAATTTCAACCTTACAATCTCCCCCTTTGGCTATTCCATGACAAAACCCTAAAATAAACTCTAGACTTAACACGTGAGTTGGGAACAGTTGGAAAATTCACTCACACCTTACTCTAGAATTTGTGAAGTTTTAGAACCATAAGAACAAGTCACTCTTAAAACACAACAACACAATAAGTTCATTGTATGCAGAAAATTTGTAATGCAAATGGAGCAAGCATAATGCGATCAAGCACAATGGAGTAAAGCAATAAACCATGCCAAGACCAAAACATGCAATCACTATAACCAAGTGATCACAATGCTCATTCACACTTGGAATGAACATCTGGACATTCAAGTTGACAAACACAAAGCAAATCACTTGAATGACCAACACTCAACCAATGCACAATACATGAAGTATGTGCATCTCGGAAAAATCCTACATGGGCACAAGAGTGACAGTACTTAAAAAGGAATGCATAGCATTAGGTTAGAAGTACTGATTTAACAAAGTACAAAGGCTGCATAAAGCATAGCACAAACCATAAAGGCCTACAAGAGTGCATAAAACCAAACTCTTAAAGCTTACATAAGCAACATAGGTACAAAATGAACCATACGAAATATAAAATACTTCTCTTATCATATCACTCCCCCTATCATGAATCATAGGAGTTGTGATGAACTTGGAACATATATACTTGTAACCTGAAACACTTGCACAAAACACATTAGACCCTCAAGGTAAAGCAAGTAATAAACGGACAAGTATAGTGTAACAAATAAATTGCGATCAAGTAAACATGATGTGAAACATGTGAGCAACTTGACCAAACACCATACACCAAAACAAAGTTTTCTTATAAACACAATGTCTTCTCCCCCTTGGTATATGCATCTCTCCTATGGAATTTCTCCCCCTACAAATGTGCACGAGAAATAAAATTTCTCCTTCTAAGAACGTGCACAAGAGTCATATAGAAATGACAAAAACTCTCCGGTATACTCTCTAGAGTATACTCTCCCCCTTTTTGTCAGGAATAGACAAAGAGTCAAGGAGAAGCGAGGGAAAGAGATGAAGGTATGAACAATGATAATGATGCATGAGGGGTGCAATGATGCATGAGAAAATGAGGCTCAAACCTAAGACGAACAAAATACTACAAAGCATAAGGTAAACATGACATGCTAGGATGAAGAAACAATGTATGAACCAATACATGACAAAGGTAGCAAGGTGTGTGCAAGAGGTGGCAAAGTGCAATGCATGACCAATGCATGGAAAATGCACATGTGGGACAAGGTGTGTTAATTACACAACTAATGAACCAAACAAAATCCTAATGAGGAAATATGAGAAACCTCAAAGTTTAATACTCATCGGAGTCCAAACAAGTGAGAAAATGCCTAAGAGGCATTTTATCAAACACCTAGCGTGCACACTATGAACAACAATGTAAAACAATGCATGAACATCATGAAAACCACCCTAAATACATGCTCTTTTTGCCACAAAGGGGCCAACATCCAAAGCAAAACAACAAAAGAAACCAATCCCATACAAAACTTTTGAGAGAAAAATAAGTTTTCCCAACCCCTATGATGAAAATCCCAAACAAGAGCACAAAACTCACCAAAACATATACTAAGGATCAAAAACAATAAAAAGAGTTTAGAATTACCTTAGAGATGATAATGGAATGAAAAACCATTCAAATTGATTGGATTTTGATGTAAAAATATTGAGAGAGGGGTTTAAAAGAGGATGGGAGAGGTTTAAAACAATTTTCCCATGAAAAACACTTAAAAAAAGCTGTTTCCAGGCGTTTCGCGACTGGGCGAGTCGCGAGATGAGTCGCGAAAATGATTTTCATGAAATTTTCTAAGTCTTTTTCGCAACTTGAGTGCTCACCCGCGAGTAAGTCGCGAATCTCTCTGCCAGAGAACCAAAAAATGCGAGGAAAATGCATTTTTCCAGTTTCGCGACTCGCGAGCCAGTCGCGAGTGAGTCGCGAAAAACTCTGACACCTGTTTTTCAACACCAAAACATGTTTAAACAATGTAAGCACAAAACATGAACACAAAGAGTGATAAAAATCACTTCCAAAAATATATAAAATGATCAAAAATCTTTTTAGATTGATCCATATATAGTTGAGCACACACACATCACATTTAAACGAGTACAATCGAACAAATGAATAAGGCATTCATTGAACATTAGGCATGTGTGTTGTGTGTGTGTATCAAGTGTGGAATAGTCCTTAGTCTAGAATGAAACTTCAATGATCAATTCAATCAAGTCATACACAACTAGTACTAAGTCAAGTGGTCTATCTCAATTATAAAAATGAACATATATGACCTCCCACAAGAAAATGATTACATATCTTTGAAACTTTTCATTTGGCTTCTTTACAATTCATATCATTTGATCTTTTTAAATCAATACATCTCATTTTAGAGATCGATGCCTGAAATTTTTGATATTTCAATTTGATGAACAAGCCTTTGGCTTTTTGGGGCATCATACATTTTATTTTGGTCGCTTTCCCTTTTTCCTAGTCAAATACTAGTATGTGCGTCAGACTTTTGCAGCTTAATATCTCTTTTCATTTGGAGATTTACATTTGATGAGCTCTTTAAGCAAAAACAACAAAATAAAGAGTGGGAAGATATATAGGTACAAGTCTATGCATGTCTCAAAACCAACAAGACTATTGACTAATCATTCATGACAAGTTTGAAAATCGATTTACAACAATCACACAAAGATGTCAAGATTTTTCCCACAAAGATATAAGTGCATAAAGAACAAGCTAAGCTCATAAATGCATAAAGCCATTTGTACGAAGGTACAAGGCAAAACTCACATGTGATATGTGCTCAAACATATACGATCTAACTTTTTGAATTTTTCACTTTTTATGTGGTTTTGGATTTTTTTTTTTACTCACACAAAACTGAAACATAAAAGTAAGATCAAAAACAAAATAATGCATACAAAAAAATACAAGATGCACAAATGCATGAAGATATGTCATCTAATGCATGAAGGATCCTACAAAGATCGAAAGAATAAGATCAAGGACCAAAAGAGCAAAAGCTCAACCGTAGGAACCCTTCCTCATCCAAACGGAACAATTGTTTGGAATGAGTGTCTCAAGAGAAGTGAGATGAGGTTTGGAAGAATAAGAACCGGAGATGCACATAGTCAAAGAGTTAAGAGCATTAAACATTTTCTTTAACAACATGCTATTTTCACTTAAAATCGGTTTACCATTTTTAGCATAACTTCCAAGAAGCTCAAGTTTCTCTTTTCTTTTAATTCTTTTAAGAGTATGAAACTTAGAGCAATGAGGTCTTAGATGACCAAAAACACTACAATGGTGACAAACAATATGTTTAGGTCCACTAGGCTTTTTGGGAATGGATCTAGCAACATGGTTTTGTTCTCTCTTCAACTTATGACATTGAGGTCTTATATAACCAATCACACCACAATGGTGGCAAGTTGGAACAAACTTAGATCCATCCAAAGCCTTAGGTTGAGACCTAAACAGAGGCTTTGACTTGACAGTCTTTCTCTCCACCATTTGATTTCTTTTATGTGGATGAATGTACACCGATTTGCCCTTTGGGGTAGAACACACAATAGGCACAAAATCGGGTACCACAACATGATTGCAACAAATAATTTCATCCCTTTTAACAATAGGTTCAGCAATTAAACACTTGGCATGCATCTTAAGAGATTCATTTTCACATTTTAGCTCACCAACAACTTTGTTAGACAAAACAAGTTTAGCATCCAAGTCCATATTCAAACATTCAAACTCTTTCAGCTTTTTAACAGAATTTTCAGCAAGTTTCTTATATTTTTCAACCAATTTGTTGGATTCATTGAGCTTAGCAATCAAATCATCATTTTCACAAAATAACTTGTTCAAATCCTTATTAAACTTCTTAGCCTTTTTCTTTAAGAGTTTGATGTTAGGAATATCAACAACATCCAAAGATTCATATAACATAGTATCACAATTATGAGGATTATCACTCATGGAGGCATTTTCACAAACACGTGACATGCTACATTTATCATCAACCAAATCATACAAAGAGGCATACAATGCAACATCCATGGTAAATAACACAAGGGGTCAAGGATCACACTTAGGTATTTAAACGACAACAAGTGTACCCACTCTGATACCAATTGATTGTTCAATATGTGTGTAAAACGCCCTTGAACGTTTAGACCCCAAATAATAAATTATCAATTCACGCTTATAATCAAACAATTAACGTGCGAAACATGAACATAAGCCAAACACAGAATTGATAAACAATCTAAGCCGAATATAAACACACCCACAACAGTAAATATAAGGCAAAGATAAAGGGAAGGAAGATGCAAACACACGGACAACACACGATGTGTTATCGAAGAGGAAACTGAAGCCCTCGGCGTAAAACCTCTCCGCTGCTCTCCAAGCGGTCAATAATCCACTAGAAAATGTAGTTGGGATACATGAAAAGCAATAGACCCTCCAAGCCTAATCTACCCAAGTATCTAAGCCCTCTAAGCTTCCTGCTCCAACGAGGTTGCGCCAGACCTTTTTCTTTTCTAACTTACAGGATTTTGCTACTAGACCATAGCATCAACCAATGTATATTGGTTCCTTCCAAACTGCTTCCCAACAGCACCAAATAAACCTTCTCACAGACGTGAGTGTGGTGAGATAAGGATTTGGCTAAAGGCTTCTCAAGAATGTAACAATGGAGAGGAAGAAAGTAGAGGAATTTGTAGAGTCTCTAGGGTAAAGATTGGAGATGAGGCAATCTTATTTTTCTCTAGAGTTTCTCTCACAAATTTCTCTCTAGAAGCTCTCTCAATTTAGTGGGTATAAGGGTCTATATATAGTGGTGTGTGTTTGAAATACGAAGAGACAATTTTTGCCAAACAGGGTTGGTTGGCGGCTTGACCTCGCGGCTTGTCCAAGTCGCGAGTTCAGGTCGCGAAGTAACGGTTTGGCCAGCCTGGGACTTTTGTCCTGTAGTGCGACAGTTGGCGCGACCCTTCAACTCCCCTGTGTGCATCTCACATGCCTGCATTTGGCGGCTTGCCAGTCGCGAGTCAGCCGTGAGTCCTAACCGCGAAACTCTGCCTTCTTGCACATACTTGAGCTTTTCTTCACATCTTCTCACACACTACCCTTACAATGATCCCACCTAAATACAGGATTACTAAGTGCTTAAATTATAAGTAAATTAGCACGGAATAAAGCCAACAAGATGGTTGATAAATTTCAACCTTACAAAAACCTATAGCCAAATTTCTCTTCACCATAGCCAATGAAAAAACATACTTTAGACTTTGCATCAAGTTTACTAAAAGTATCATAATAAATATGAACATAAGAAACACAACAAAAAACTTTTAAATGGGAAAACTTTACCTCTTTACCACTCCAAACCTCCTTAGGAAGTCTGAACTCTATAGGAACTGATGGTCCTCGGTTTATTAGGTAAGCTACAGTGCTAACAGCATCTGCCTAGAAAGTTTTTGGTAGTCCAGCATGCAACCTTATTCTTCTAGCACGCTCATTTAAAGTTCTGTTCATGTGCTCAGCCACACAATTCTGTTGTGGTGTCCCATGAATGGTCTTCTTCATCCTAATTCCTTGTACAGCACAATATTCACTGAACCCTCCATCTATGTACTCTCCTCCATTATCTGACCTTAAACATTTTACTTTCAAACTTGTTTCTGTCTCAACCATAGCCTTCCACTTCTTAAAAGTTTCAAATGCATCAGATTTATTTTTCAGAAAATAAACTCATACCTTTTTGCTTGAGTCATCAATAAAAGTGATGTAATACCTTGAACCTCCAAGGAATACAACTGGAGAAGGCCCCCACAAATCAGTGTGTACTAACTCCAATTTTTCAGCCTTCGATGTCCTGCTAGTTTTCAAAAAGCTCACATTTTTCTGCTTTCCTAAGATGCAGCTTTCACACATGTCAAAATCAATGGACTTTAATTTTGGTAGTCTCCCTTTTGATAGCAGCATCTTCATCCTTTTCTCACTGATGTGACCAAGTCTATGATGCCATAGGCTTGTATCAATACTTGCTTCAGCAACTGCAATTGTGTCTCTTGGACTTGAGGTCATATATAAAGTACCAGTCTTCTTTCCATGAGCCAATACTCTGGCTCCCTTTGTAACATTCCAAGTACCACCAACAAATTGTATTGCATGTCCTTCATCATCAAGTTGTCGAACAAAAATTAGATTTCTCCTCAGGTCAAGAATATGTCGAGCCTCCTCTAGCAACCAAATAGACCCATTAGGCAACAGTATCTGGACATCTCCCATACCCACAACATCCAAGGCTGCACCATCAGCCAAATACACCTTACCAAAATCACCTGCAACATAATTCTGTATGATTTCTTGGTGTGGAGTGGTATGAAACGAAGCTTCTGAGTCCAAAACCCAATCATCAAGTGGACTGTCTACTGCAAAAAGTAACGCATCATGTACCTCTTCTGTTACAGCATTAGCAGAATCATCTTCATTCTTCTTCTTAGGACTTTTGCATTGGCTCCTAAAGTGACCTGTTTTTCCATTCCAGCATTGTACTTGTTGGCCTGATCTAGATTTACTTCTGTTCCAAGTAAAATTTCTTGATTTTGATCTACCCCGATTAGAATTTCTATCATTACCTCTACCTCTTGTCTCAAGGTTTAGGGCAAAATCAGATCTTGAGGTTTCACCCACATCTCTTCTGCGAATCTCCTCAGCTAGAATTAAATCTCGTATATCATTGTACTTCGGCTTTTCTTTTCCTATAGAATTGCTTACTGCCATCCTCATTGGCTCCCAACTGTTTGGCAAAGAAACCAAAACGATCAGTGCACAGATCTCATCATCAAAATCAATTTCTATAGACGACAATTGATTTGTGATAGTATTAAATTCATTCAAATGTTGTGCTACTAATGCGTTCTCTACCATCTTCAGATTGAACAGTTTCTTCTTCAGATGCACCTTGTTGTTAGTTGACAGCTTTTCATACATACCAGACAAAGGCTTCATCGGCTATGTTATGGTCTTCTCCTTTACAACATTGTGTGCAACAGACTTAGACAGAATTAACCTGATAACTCCTAGTACCTGTCAGTCAAGAAGAGCCCATTTCTCATCCTTCATAGTCGCAAGTTTTTCCCCTAGAAGCAGCAAATGCAACTTCTTCCCATAAAGATAATCCTCAATTTGCATCCTCCAAAATCCAAAGTCTAGCCATCGAACTTTTCTTCCAGACGCCTTTCTTGCTTCCTCTGCCATTGCTCCCACTCAAACCTAACCCTAGGCTCTGATACCAATTGTAGGGAATTAACACGAAATTCTCAACCTGTGAGAAACAAAAAATAGAGAAAATACACGCCAAAGAAAAAATAATCACACGCACAAGACAGTATTTGTGTGGTTTGGCAATTTGCCTACATTGATGGAGTTGCAGGGATTTCAATATTATCAGGGGAAAAAACCAAATGTGGTAGTACAATTTTTTTTTCTCTCTCTTAAAAAACTACAACGACGAAACCCTGAAAATCATGCAACATTATTCGAGTCAGGTCGAGTCATCAACCTGATCAAATACAACTAGGCTCCACAAAGCCCAACATAAACAACATGGCACTAGATACAACTTTGAATTTATAAAATATTTAATCTGAAGCATGAAATTGATACAATTCAAATGGCAAGGATGCTAATGCATTTGGAATGGAATTACTATAACAAAAATCATAGCACGTATGGAAAATTTTATTTAATCAATATTTATTGAGGATTTATGCCTTTAGAACTCAGAACCAATGTCTGAAAATAAATGAGGACTTCTTAGAAATGATGAACTAGTTTTAGCCACCATCGAAAGCTTGTATAGAAACTCTACAAAATTGTTTCTTTCCATATTCAAACTGTCTGGAATTCAAATTTTCTGCAAAGAATTTTTAAATACCTGAAATAATCTAAAAATGCATGAAAATTTTGAAATAAATTCTGTGATGGCCGGTGCTAATATGTAATATGCTTCTGCTTTTTTTCTGGACAAATTCAGTATTGAGCTTTATTTGGAATGATCAACTTGAAGTTATGTGGAAACAAAAGGCTATAAGGAGTGTTTTTTTTTTTTTTTTTGGTTGGTGTGTGTGTGTGTGTGTGTGGAGAAAAGAGAGCATGTTGAAGGAGTAGTTATTACTTACAAAGCCAAAACCTCCAAATCTATAGGTCTGTGTAGAGGTAGTGAATCCCTTGCAATACTTGTTGATGAAAACTTTCTCATATGGAAGTTCAAAAAAGGCAGCAGTTATGCTTTTGTTTCTAAAATGCTCTTCATAATCAGATTCAGTTTTAACTTTAATGATGTTCTTTAAATTAAACTTGAGCACTTCCTGCAGGTAAGTCATTACAAAAGAATCACCATCACAACCAATTGGTGCATTGCTGCTCTTCAGCCACTCTATATCTCTAACTGATTGCAGTCGTTGCGCAGTGAGCATTGAAGACAGATTAGCAGTGTAGCTTGAGGTTAGGATCAACACAACAAAAAGCCAAACTACCACCACCACTCGAGTGAGGTTGCTATAAACTCTCTCCCCTGCAAATTAATGGATTCCATTCATTAGAAATCTCATCTTTGCTGTGTTTAGTCTTTTTTTTGGGGGGCTCCTATTGATTAGAAAGCAATTTCATTATAAGATGAACCTAATTGATCCTACAAGGGTTAATCCCTTTTTAATATTGGCATTATGTTGTAAGAAAAATCTTGCATCAAATGAAAGTCTCTATTTCACACACCAAGTATATTTTCCAGCCATATATGACCTGCAACCTTTCAGATATTCTAGCATTCTAAACCATGAACATAAACCTACCTCTTTCTCTCCCTCTAACTACTAAGTGCTAGGTTTCTCAAAATTAACGAATTACACATACAGAAATAAGAGAAGGATTTGTGCCATGGTAAATCAATTATATTACTTTACATCCTAGACAGCCATAAGTTATTAGGTGTGGGTACAATGAGGCAGCCTTGAAGCTAATTAGACTCCATAAACAATGTTGGAGACTTGATCTTTACCTTGTGCTAACTGCCATGCGTCACAGAGTACTTATCATAATCCCAAATATTGGTGTCCATTAAAAAAATAATAATAATAATAATAAAAAAATAGATTATAGAAATTGGTACTTACCTTGAGCAATGAACAGAGTGGAGAATGTGAACCAAAGTGTGGTACCAATCTGATTCTTCAATGTGCCATTAAATTCTGGATTATATCTATGCTCCAAGAACCAAACTATAAGCATTGTGTACATTAATGTTGGGTGCAAAGCACCGTGTGCGTCCAGCCCACATGCTTGGGTCAAAGCTCATTAAATAAGCTTGCTTCCTCAAGCTTCCAAAGTTAGCATGTCATTCCTTGGGCAGTGACTTAGGCGTGCGGGACACACCGAAACTGAAAAGGGGAAAAGAAAGAAAACTGAGGCCATTTGGCCTAGTGAGAAGAGCTGAAACAGAGAGCCATTTTTGTGTGAGTTCCAGAGAGAGCAAGACACAGAGAAAGAGAGAGTTTCAGCTTGAGTGGGGTAGTTCGAATGAAGAGATAGAGAGTGAGAGTGAGAGTGTGAGAGAGAGAAAAAGAAAAAGGAGACATTTTTCTTTGCTCAAGTTACACACAAGGAAGATAAATTGGTGGAGTTCATGAAATTTTTGAGTCCTACAACCATGGAGAGTTGGAGTTTTCAGAGGAAGATTTTATTACTGGCTTTGTGGTGAGATTGTATTTAATCCTTGAGATTTATTTGTTGTATATCCAATTTATTGTGGACTCAAGTTTAGCATAAACTTGATAGTTGTAATCTCTATTTCATAGTGGATATTTTTTGAAGCTGCCCTGTGATTTTTCCCTCTACACTGGAGGGTTTTCCATGTAAGATTTGGTGTTCTTGTGTGGTTGTGTTTATGTGGTGCTTGCTGGAATTTTTTTTGTTTCATAATATTGCTATTGCTTGGTAAGTATATATTTTAATTCAATGATGAAAAAGAGGGGATTAGGATTTTTTTTTCCCCCAACAAGTTGTATCAGAGCTTTTGGTTGCTTGGGTTTGACTGTCTTGTGTTGGATTAAATGGAGAATATGACTATGAATACTATAGTTAAACTCTTGGCGTTGAATTATTCGATATGGAAGCTGATGATGGTGGATGTCCTTTATTGCAAGGATTTACATGACCCTATTGAGGGTGATAGTGCCAAGCCTAGTGATATGTCAGATAGAGATTGGGAGAAATTAAATAGAAAAACTATCGGGTGTATTAGATAATACATCGATATCAATGTTTTTCACCATGTGTCTCAGGAAACAAATGCAGAGGCTTTTTGGGAAAAATTAAGGAAAAGCTTGTGAATTTGAAGCTTAAAGAGGGTAAGTCCATTGCCGAGCACCCCAATGAGTTCCAAGACTTGGTAAATCAAATGGTTACAATGAAGCTAGTAATAGATGATAAGCTGCAAGCTTTATTACTTCTAAATTCCTTACCTGATAGTTGGGAGACTTTGGTAGTGTCACTTAGTGATTCTGCTCCGAATGGTGTGTTACAACTTGCCATGGTTAAAGATAGTTTGCTTAATGAAGAAACTAGAAGAAAGGATATGGGCAAGGATATTGCAGAGACTCGTCACAGATCGAGAACATGGGGAAAAGTAAGAGTAGAAGTTCTAAAGGGCAAGGTAAATCCAGAAGTCGGTCAAAATCAAAAGGAAAATTCAAGTGCTTTTACCGTTGATGGGTTATTTAGACCCCTTAAACAACCAGATTGCGTAGCCTAGATTAATTAGCCAAGTTGTTACTTAGTCAAATTAAGCAATTCTAGGTTAAAACAATCAAATAATCATATCATGTATATAAAACAAATAAAGCAGCGGAAATAATAAAGAACACAAGATATGATCACCCAGGAAACCACACGGTAAAAACCTGGGGAGGATTTGACCCACCGATCCTCAAGGCAAACAAGAATTCACTATGAAAGAATTGAAGTTCTTACAGAAGGACTACAAGCTCCCCGCTCGACTTCCTAATGCTACCCACCAGTACGAACTTCCTGACACGACCACGCGCAGGCTCCGAATCCACGGACTACTTCTTTCTTGAATTCTTCAATCAGCTACAAGCTCCCCGCTTGCTTTTCTTTTAAGTTCAAATGGCAGCAACCTTGTTGATCATCAAGATATTGACAACCCTAAGTTTATGTGAAGGAAAGCTCCTCAAAGATCTCACAAGAGATTCACATAAACCGCAAATATGAGCAACAAAGACTTAGAGAGGTTTGGGTACAAAACCCTAATAAAAGGAGGCACAAGAGGCACTCTAATATCTCTCTCAAAAGTACCAAAAACGTTCTAGGGTTTTCCTTATATATAGGAGTGTTTTACTTGATCCCCAAGACGTTTAAATAGAGTTTGGGCTGAGCTAGAACTCTGCAGAAAACGCATCTGACCCGAGATTCGATCGATCGAGCCTAAGCTTCGATCGATCGAGCCAGGCCGAAATGCTCCAGTACATCTGCAGCCACTCGATTCCAACTTTACAATATTTAATCAACTTTGAGCAAGCCTAAACAAGACTAAATACAATGTTTTGATTATGGTTTGCCAACATTACAAATTAGAGTTCTAAATACATAAAATCCTAAGACCTTAGAACCTAACAAACTCCCCCTTTGGCAATCCGTGACAAAACACAAATTAAAAGCTCAAAGTTTACAAGTAAACAGCCCATTACAAAAATAATGCTCATAACAACAAATCCAACCTAACTACTATCCATCAGTTGCAAGTGTAGACAGCAGCTCAATTGAATCAACATGTATATTTCCTGAAACACTAAACAAAATGCATAAACGCATGTGTGACAGAAAAGAGTAAAACAACAGGTATAACATTCTTGTAAGATTCACACAACACAAAATAAAGACATATAAGAATGATTAACTCATAAATATAAATCAATAAGCAGTGAATCACAAAGCAACAAGAATCAATAAAAATAACATGTATCAATCAATGTTACTCCCCCTAACATGAATATCCTTGTATTTTCCACACATATCAACATGATTCCCATAAATCAATAATTTCTCCCCCTTTTTGTCACGTATTGACAAATACAACTCATACAAAGAGTAAACAGTCAACATACGCAATAAAGGATAAGAGAAAATAGAGAATCAAGGGGAACACAAAACAATTCAACTCTATAAAAAATAGAGATAGCTCCCCCTATGAACAACACAGGTTAAAAAAAACTTTTCTCCCCCTATAAAAATAGGAAAAACAAAACAAGTTTTGGGAAAAATAAAGGGGGTGGGGGAATCAGCATCACCAACAGGATCAGAAACATCCTCACCAACAGAACCAAAGTTAAAAACACACAAACCAAAGTTAAAAACTAAGGTGAGGATACACAGGAAGAAAAAAATATTCTCTCTTTCAATAAAATGCAAACATGGCATTATGTGACCCATAAACAGTTGCATAAGTAGAGAAAATATTTGCACATTGATTATCCATCATATCTCTTAAGAAAAATATTTTCTACAGTTCACACATAAGAAAAAGCATATACTAGAATGTACAAAACTCAAAAATTAATCAATCAATTTTTAAATCAAGTTGAGTACCCAATTTAGCAAAGTGTATGCATGTTATGTGTGAAAACAATGAGAGTACTAATGCAGTGAGCAATTAAGTTCAATTGAGATTAAATTGACAAAATTGGTTTGAGCATAGAGTTTCTAACAAAAACCCCAAAAATTTGAAAACCACTTGTTGAATTTTTAAACAAATTGATGAATTGAGCATCACATAACACAACTCACAGAGTATAATGCTTAATTACATCCAAACAACAAGCCAATTTCATCAAATTCAACTCAATTTCACAAAAGCCCCAATTCGGATCAAGAACAAACCCTTTTTAAAAACCTGATTCGCGACTTTCGATTGATCGAAAAATACATTCGATCGATCGAATGAAACAGTCATTTTTAAACAAATTAAAGCACTTTTTCGATCGATCGAAAATCAGGCTGGATCGATCGAAATGGGCAGAGGCTCACTAAATTTTGAGAAAAATCACAGTTTTGAAAGACACAAACCTAATTTTGAAAAACAACTCCTCAAAGCATTAAACAATGAAAGTAAAATGCATGAGTATGAGATGGAATGCTTTTTCAAAACCCCAAATTTTAAATCCAATTTTCTCAAAAACAAGTTTCAATCATTCTCCCATTGAAATTTTCTTAAGCAACAAATATGTTCTGCACAAATCTCAAGATATTTTCAAAATTTTCAAACTTGAAACATATTTTGCATTAAAATTAAGGAACTTTTAATCTTGGATGGCCACAACAAAATCACACACAATATAATGTACCAAGTTTAGCAAAGAGTAACTTGTGTAGTGTGTGCAACTAGCAAAAGCTTGAGATACATGTGAGGTGATATGTGAATAGCAATCAATCACAAAGTCTACGAAATTCATCACATAGAATTCAAAAGAGACTATCACCTAAAGAGTTACATCCTATAACTCCCACATCTCCTAGAACAAAAGCTTGCAATCATGTAAGTTTCTTGTATTTTTGCCCCATTAGAATATGAAATATATTATGTGAAATGGCATCAAGCCTAATAGTACACACCGGTTTGAATTAAGTGAATTGGCATCAAGCCTAATAGTACACACCAGTTTTATTTTAATTGAGGCTTCACCTTATGTTCTTTTTGTGCATGTGCTACACTTTCTCGAGCACAAAATCTTATGATATGCACTAAGGTGTTCATGATTGGCTAGTGAACAGTGGTGAGATGGTTATTTATGCCTTTCTCAAAAGGATCAAGTCCGACAGTCAAATAACATGTGACTTCAAGATTAAGACAAAGTGATAAACACCATAAACATCTTTCCCACACAACATGCACTACAAAACTTCAACTAGTAAAGTGCAATAAATAAGCTCATCAAAGCTAAACAAGGTACATAAACATGTTATGTAAAGATAATATGGCCAATCCTTGATTATAAATCCAAGATATATAATACAAAACACAAAAATCTTTTTGGTTTTAACAAACTTTATAACCACTTGTTGAGATTTTTAAAAAAAAATTTATGACCAAAGACAAAAAGCACATATTATGCTAAATGAACAATGCAAAAGCAATGCATGATAGTGCAAAAACTAAGCTATAGAGGGTACACAAACAAGAAATATCAATTTCTTAATTAACCCTTGAGTACATGTACAAACTAGTACATACTCACACAAAATCAAAAATAGCTTAGCACAAACTATTCAAGTTTCTCCACAATGTCAAGCATATTCTAAATCAAGAGAGATATCATAATTCATGTAATCCTCAAGAAAAATAAAACAAGACACAAAATAAAATATTTTTGTCTTTTTGAAATTTTTCAATGTTTTTGGATTTTTTTTTTTTTTTTAATAAAAAACAACCTAAAAAAAACAAAACAACCAAAAACAAAAACAAAACATGTCCACAATTAATTGAAAGAATTAAATCAGGGACAAGTTAGCAACACTCACCTTGGAGAATCTTTTCTCACCCATATAGCACGATTCTTCGGCTTTGTAGGTGAAAATCCATGTGAAGCAGAGTGTATTTGAGGAATTACACCAATCTTCTGAGAGAGACTGAAATCCTGCAAATTCCTTTCACAAGCCAACAAGCTCAAATTTTTCAAAAGCATATGAAACAATTTATATGGACTTATGGCAGGAGAAATATCATCACATATCCTAGATTGAAACACAGAATGATTAAATTTCAATTTATGACAATTAGGACGAATGTGACCGGAGACACCACAAAAGTGACAAACAGGAACAAATTTAGGAACATCAGTATTCCTAACAACAAATCTAGTCTCAGATTTTGGTTTTTGCCTCAACAAAGAGCAGTTTGGTCTAATATGACCAACAACACCACAATGGTGACAAGTAGGCACAAAAACAAAATTCTTATGCTCTCTAGCAGTAGGTTTAGACTTAGGTGTAGAAACTTCAGCGTCTACATCAGAACTTTTACCTTTGTCTAACCTAGCAAAATAAGCCTTTTCATTATTATTCCTCTTGAAATGAGGGATATAAACTTTTTCAATTTTAGGCTTAAGAGAAACAGAAACACTTCTGTTATCATCAGCAAGTTTGGTATTAGACAAATTTTCCAATTTAGCTTCAGCCTCAGCTAACTTTTGTTCCAAACTTTTCATCTTCTCATCTTGAGAGGAAATTTGATTTCTCAAAAAATCATTCTTTTTATTAGACTCATCTAATCTAACAAGCAATTCCTTTTTTTCAAGATTAGTCAATTTTAACTCTTCTTTGAATTTCTTAGAAATTTTCAAAGATTTAGATAATTCCTTACGAAGAGTTTCAAAAGCATCAAAAAAATCAACAGAAATAATAGTGTCCTTTTTATTCAAAACATCATAGGCATCAATAAAATCAGCAGAAGCATGAGCAGAAACATGATCAGAAAGACACTTCAAATTATCCATGACAGCAGGGGTCAAGGATCAGCTCTTAGATCAAAAGATCTAAAACAGAAGAGCTACCTGCTCTGATACCACTCGATAGGTTATTTAGACCCCTTAAACAACCAGATTGCGTAGCCTAGATTAATTAGCCAAGTTGTTACTTAGTCAAATTAAGCAATTCTAGGTTAAAACAATCAAATAATCATATCATGTATATAAAACAAATAAAGCAGCGGAAATAATAAAGAACACAAGATATGATCACCCAAGAAACCACACGGTAAAAACCTGGGGAGGATTTGACCCACCGATCCTCAAGGCAAACAAGAATTCACTATGAAAGAATTGAAGTTCTTACAGAAGGACTACAAGCTCCCCGCTCGACTTCCTAATACTACCCACCAGTACGAACTTCCTGACACGACCACGCACAGGCTCCGAATCCACGGACTACTTCTTTCTTGAATTCTTCAATCAGCTACAAGCTCCCCGCTTGCTTTTCTTTTAAGTTCAAATGGCAGCAACCTTGTTGATCATCAAGATATTGACAACCCTAAGTTTATGTGAAGGAAAGCTCCTCAAAGATCTCACAAGAGATTCACATAAACCGCAAATATGAGCAACAAAGACTTAGAGAGGTTTGGGTACAAAACCCTAATAAAAGGAGGCACAAGAGGCACTCTAATATCTCTCTCAAAAGTACCAAAAACGTTCTAGGGTTTTCCTTATATATAGGAGTGTTTTACTTGATCCCCAAGACGTTTAAATAGAGTTTGGGCTGAGCTGGAACTCTGCAGAAAACGCATTTGACCCGAGATTCGATCGATCGAGCCTAAGCTTCGATCGATCGAGCCAGGCCGAAATGCTCCAGTACATCTGCAGCCACTCGATTCCAACTTTACAATATTTAATCAACTTTGAGCAAGCCTAAACAAGACTAAATACAATGTTTTGATTATGGTTTGCCAACATTACAAATTAGAGTTCTAAATACATAAAATCCTAAGACCTTAGAACCTAACAACCGTGATAAAGAAGGTCACATAAAAAGGAACTGCAAGGCTTGGAAGAACAAACAGAAATAGGATAAAAATCAGAAAATGGTGGATGATGAGAACACTACTACTGTTATAGTGTTGGAAGATGAGGTCCTAGCCATAGGACAAGATGATTGTTGTATAGTTTCAGATCCTTATGTTGAATGGGTGATTGATTCAGCTGCTTCCTACCATGTCACTCCAAGAAAGGAGTTATTCACTTCATACAAAGTGGGAAACTTTGGGAGACTGAAGATGGGCAATGATAGTTATGCGGACATTGTGGGAATTGGTGATATATGTGTTAGGGCTAACATTGGATACACCCTAATTTTGAAGAATGTGAGATATGTTCTGGATATTCACCTGAATTTGATTTCCACTCACGTTCTTGATAAAGAAGGTTATGGCAATTATTTCCGTGATGGAAAATGGAGGTTTAGCAAAGGATCATTGGTGTTTGCTAAAGGGAAAATTTGTTGTACACTTTACAAGACACAAGTAAAGTTGTGCAAGGATGTTGTTAGTGCAGCTCAGGAGGAATTTTCACTTAACTTGTGGCATAGGTGGCTGGCCCACATGAGTGAAAAAAGGTTGCAAATTTTGGCAAAGAAGTCTCTCATTCCCTTTGCCAAAGGTACGTCACTAAATTCTTGTGAATTTTATTTATTTGGTAAACAACATAGAGTTTCATTTAATATACCCTTTACTAGAAAACCCAATGTATTAGATCTTGTTTATTCTTATGTATGTGGTCCCATTGATGTTGAGACTTTAGGTGGCAATAAATATTTTGTTACATTTATTGATGATGCTTCACAAAAGGTGTGGGATTATATTTTGAAAACAAAAGACCAGGTATTTGAGCACTTCAAGAAATTCCATGCCATGGTGGAAAAAGAGAAATGGAAGTCTTTGAAGTGTCTCTGTAGTGATAATGGAGGTGAATACACATTTAATGAATTCAAGAGTTACTGCTCCGAGAAAGGCATTAAACATGAGAAGACAGTTCTTGGTACCTCATAGCAAAATGGTGTGGCAGAAAGGATGAACCGCATTATTGTTGAGAATGGCTAATTTGCCAAAGTCATTCTGGGGTGAAGCTGCTGTGACTGCATGCTACCTAATTAATAGATCTCCATCAATTCCTTTGGATTTTGATATTCTAAAAAGCGTATTGACAGGGAAAGATGTTTCTTACTCTCACTTGAAGGTATTCAGGTGCAAGCATTTGTTTATATGCCTAAGGAACAAAGATCAAAGCCTCATAGCAAATACACTCCTTGTATATTTGTTGGATATGGAGATGCAGAATTTGGCTATAAGCTATCAGATTCTAAAGAAAAGAAGATGACCAGAAGTCGAGATGTAGTTTTTCATGAGAATAAAAACTTGGCAGACTTTGAGAAAACTGAGAAGCCTAAAGCTACAATTGAAGGTGTTCCTGATCTTACACCTACCTCTTCTTCCTTAGATAATGCCACAAATAGGGGAGAGGTACAAGATGAGAATTATGGTGATGAACCAACTGAATTTGATGTTGATGAACCAGTAGGTGTTGATGGTGATGATGTGATAGATACAGATGATGTTGAGTAAGGGGAACAGCCTTCTCCACTAGAGATGGTAGAACCTCAGGTGAGAAGGTCTACTAGAGAGTGTCGTCCATTGACTAGATACTCCACTTTTGAGTATACTATGATTACTGAAGAGGAGGAGCCAAAAAGTTTTTAGGAAGTACAGTCTCATAAGTATAAGCAAAGCTGGTTGAAGGCTATGCATGAAGAGATGAATTCTTTGAACAAGAATAAGACTTATGACTTGGTGAAACTTCCTAAAGGCAAGAAGGTATCGAAAAACAAATGGGTGTTCAAGCTAAAGAAAGATGGTGACAAGTTAGTGAAGTATAAAGCTCGATTGGCGGTCAAGGGTTTCAGTCAGAAATAAGGGATTGACTTTGATGAGATATTCTTTCTAGTAGTCAAGATGAGTTCCATTCAGGTAGTTCTGGGATTAGTAGCTAGCTTGGATCTTGAACTTGAGCAACTTGATGTGAAGACAGCTTTTCTTCACGGTGATTTGAAGGAAGAAATCTACATGGATCAGCTAGAGGGATTCAAAGTGAAAGGGAAATAACATATGGTTTGCAAGTTAAAGAAGAGTTTGTATGGCTTGAAGCAAGCTTTAAGACAATAGTACAAGAAGTTTGACTCATTCATGGTGGGTTACGAGTACACGAGGACAAATGCAGATCATTGTGTGTATGTCAGAAAATTTCCCAATGGTAAATTTGTTATTCTTCTGCTATATGTAGACGATATATTGATAGTAGGACAAGATGTAGGTGTGATTGGAAATTTAAAGGACTTGTTCAAGTCATTTGATATGAAAGACATGGGTCTAGCAAGACAAATTTTGGGTATGCAGATTCTACGTGACAGGAAAGCTAAGAAGCTATCATTATCACAAAAGAAATATGTTGAGCGGGTTCTTAAAAGGTTCAATATGAAGCATGCCAAGCCAGTCAGCACACCTCTTGGTTCTCAATTCAAGCTAAGAAAGAAATCTTGTTCTTCATCCAATAAAGAGAAAAAAGACATAGCATCAACTATTTATTCCTCAGCAGTTGGGAGTTTGATGTATGCTATGGTTTGCACACGACCAGATATTGCTCATGCAGTTGGTGTTGTCAGCAAGTTCTTGGTAAATCCTAGCAAAGATCACTAGGAAGTAGTGAAGTGGATCTTTAGATATTTGAGAGGTAGCTCTAAATTGTGCTTGACTTTTGGTGATTCTAAACCAGTTTTGGAGGGTTATGTAGATGCAGATTGGGCAGGTGACCTTAATGGTAGGAAATCTACATCGGGGTATTTATTTACTTTTGCAGGGGGAGCTGTATCATGGCAGTCAAGATTGCAAAAGTGTGTTGCCTTATCTACAACTGAGGCTGAGTATATTGCAGCTAATGAAGCATGTAAAAAGATGCTTTGGTTGAAAAGGTTTCTCCAAGAATTGGGTTTGAAGCAAGATAAGTATGTAGTTAATTGTGATGGCTAGAGTGCCATAGACTTGAGTAAGAATTCTATGTACCATTCATGCTCGAAGAACATTGAGGTGAGATACCATTGGTTAAACCTAGTTGTTGAACAACAATCATTTGAATTAGAGAAGATTCACACGGATGAAAATTCAGCTGACATGTTGACCAAGGTTGTGTCAAGAGAGAAGCTAAAGCTTTGTGCCGGGTTGGCCAGCATGAATTTTGATTGAAGACTTGGGTTGAAGATCTCCTCCGTAGTGGTCTAGAGGGGGAGATTGTTGGGTGCAAAGCACCATGTGGGTCTAGCCCACATGCTTGGGTTAAAGTTCATTAAATGAGCTTGCATCCTTAAGCTTCCAAAGTCAACATGCCATTCCTTGGGCAGTGACTTAGACGTGTGGGACACGTCGAAACTGAAAAAGGAGAAAAGAAAGAGAGCAATTTTTTGGCCATTTTTGTGTGAGTTCCAGCTAGAGCAAGACACAGAGAAAGAGAGGGTTTCAGCTTGAGTGGTGCAGTCCGAATGAAGAGATAGAGAGTGAGATTGTGAGAGAGTGAAAAAGAAAAGGGAGACATTTTTCTTTGCTCAAGTTACACACAAGGAAGATAAATTGATAGAGTTCTCATGGAGTTTTTGAGTGCTACAACCATAGAGAGTTGGAGTGTTCAGAGGAAGATTTTGCTACTGGCTTTGTGGTGAGATTGTGTTTACTCCTTAAGATTTATTTGTTATATATTCAATTTATTGTGGACTCAAGTTTAGCATAAACTTGATAGTTGTAATCTCTATTTCATAGTGGATATTTTTCGGAACTTCCCCGTGGTTTTTCCCTCTACACTAGAGGGTTTTCCACATAAGATTTGGTGTTCTTGTGTGGTTGTGTTTATGTAGTGCTTGCTGGAATTTTTTTGTTTCATAATATTGTTATTACTTGGTAGGTATATATTTTAATTCACACATAGACAAAGAGGGGATTAGGATTTTTTTTCCCCAACAATTAAGACGACACCAGTCGTTAACCACATTTTCCAAGTGAGAGGCTTCTAGGACATCCATGCTAATCCTTTAGGTTGTGCAGGAACTACCATGGACAACCCTGACTCGGCATATGGCTGAGTAAATTCCACATATTTTGTACAGTTGGCTAATATTGTCAAATCCCTAACAACAGCATCGTATGTCTTCCATTGTTTATGGTCCGTACAAAATAAGCATAGTTTTATCAAAAACAAGTTCATAACCGAGAAACTAAACAAAAAAATAGACAAATGAAAAAAGTGCAGGTTATATACAACTTATTTTAGTCATAAATTCACTGCTCTTCCAAGAGTTTTCTCTCTTTCATTCAAACTTAGACTAACTATCACCAAAGTCATTCTGGCAGTGTTTCTTGTTGTGTAAGTTAGAAATGAAAATTTTTAAAGTTATGAGAAACCAAAAGAAGAAAATTCTGTACAAATTTATCTCCTCAATAGTCAAGACTCATTTTTCTTCCCACGGTGGCATTGTAGAAATTTGACCTATAGAAAATTTGACTCGAAGGCTCTTTTCTTGGCAAGATCAAGACTACAGAGAATTTACACATCTCTTTTTCTTCCTTTATAAGATAATTGAAGTTAAAAAAAAAATAATAAATAAAAATAAAATAAAGTTAGGACACATGATATACTGTGATTGGTAAAATATAGAGTGGAACACCTAGAGGGGGATAAAGGATTTCTATTCAAATTTGGTGGTCTATTGAATTGAATTTCATTTATACTAAATATTAATATATCCAAAGGAACTTTTTGCTAGGTGAGTATAAACAATGAGGAAAATTTTTGGGAAGTTCATAAATATAAGTGAACATATAAACAAATTGAGAAATTAATGGGGTAGTTTGTTTGTTTTGTGTCATGTAAGTATGAAACGCATGAAAATTAACGAAGAGATTCAAGAAACCGAATGGTAAATCTAGAGTTGTTACCTTGTTGTAGACACAATCAACCAGATCCTCATAGGTGCCATTCAAGGGTACGAATTTATAGGGCAGAGAATAAGGCAATTTTTTAAGCACCTCTTTGAAAACATCAATTTATGCACCAACCATCAAATTTGGAATTATCTAGGTTCTCGCTATATTCAACCTTTACAAACTTCTGAAATGAAGTTCTACCTGGAACTCCAATTTTCAATGGATTCTGTTCAGTAGGCATTGCCCAACCCTTTGGAACTTGAATTAGATATCCTGGCCAAGTTACTGGACCCGCAATTTTCTCTGTACAACTTTTCATCTCAATGCTTTCTGAGAACCCAAACTTTGATGTCCAAAAGTCTAATTCTTCGTATCCTTTCTTTACAACATTTACTATATGTAAGGTTGAATTTTATCAATTATCTTGTTGGCTTTATTCTGTGTCAATTTGCTTGTAATTTAGCACTTAGTAACCCTGTATTTAGGTGGGATTCATGTAAGGGTAGTATGTGAAGAGAGTGTGAAGAATTGCTCAACAATGTGCAAAGAAACAGGGACTCGTAGCTAGGACTCGCGACTTGCAAGTCGCTAATTGCTGCACACGTGAGAAGCATGCGGGGAGGTGAAGGGTCACGCCAGCTGTCGCACTACAGGACAAAAGTCCCAGGTTGGCCAGGCCGTTAGCCCGCGACTTGAACTCACGACTTAGACTAGTCGCGAGGCCAAGCCGCCAACCAACCCTGTTTGGGAAAAACTGTTTCTTCGTATTCCAAACACACACCACTATATATAGACCCTTATACCCACGAAATGTAGAGAGCTTTAAGAGAGAATTTTGTGAGAGAAACCCTAGAGAAAAACAAGATTGCCTCATCCCCAATCTTCACTAAAAGACTCTTCAAATTCCTCTACTCTCTTTCTCTCCATTGATACATCCTTGAGAGATTCTTGACCAAATCATTTTCTCATCACACCTACGTCTGTGAGAAGGTATTTTAGTGCTAAGGGAAGCAGTTTGGAAGGAACCAGTGGTTATTGGTTGATGCTATGGGTTATAGCGGAATTCAGTAAGCTAGAGAAGAAAAAGGTTCGGCGCAACCTCGTTGGAGTAAGAAGCTTGGATGGCTTAGGTACCTAGGTAGATTAGGCTTGGAGGGTCTATTATTGTTCATGTATCCCAACTACATTTTCTAGTGGATTATTGACCGCTTGGAGGGCGGCGGAGAGGTTTTACGCCGAGAGTTTCGGTTTCCTTTTCGATAACACATCGCGTGTTGTCCTTGTGTTTGCATCTCTCTTCCCTTATCTTTGCCTTTTATTTTTTGTTTTGGATGTAATTATAATTGGCTTAGATTGTTTATCACTTCTGTGGTTGGCTTATGTTCATGTTCCACACATTAATTGTTTGATTATAAGCTTGAATTGATAATTTGTAATTTGGGGTCTAAACGTTTAAAGGTATTTTACACACATATTGAACATTCACTATCCTCAAAATAGGATTTGCAGCAGCTTTCCCGCTTCAAAATGTATTTGGTCACTTAAACTAGAGAAATTGCTTGATAGTATATTTTCTAACATTATCTTTGGGCTAATTGAGTTATTAATCGTTCTCTCTATGGCCTGTGAAATTGTCATAATGCTATCATATGCTCTTAGAGCATAAATTCCAGGTTCGTGATTATGTTCATCGGGATACTTGGTTTCAAAGATTTTTGTGAACTGAGCATAGAAATCTTTATAAGAATTACTACTATTAGAATAGTAGGTCTTGATTCCCAAAGCACCTTCCATAGAGGAAATAACAGAGTTGTTAACAAAGTCCAGTACACTTGCAACACTCTCGGGAATTATCCAAGCTGACTCTCTCCCTACAAGTCCTACTTTCTTAGCTTCTCTGAACAAATGAGATACCATTGGTATTGATGACTGAAGAACGATAAAAGCCCGAGATTGTGTTGTTAACTGTAGTTTCAAAAGCTCATCAAGAACAAATCCCCCTGCATTTGGGAGAGAAGAAACGGGTGGAAGAACCAATTGGTACTCAATCTCTGAATCAACCTCCTGAAGAGCCTCAGATAGAAGACCTAACATGCCTGAGTCACTGCCATATGCATCATCTTCATATATTGCTATAACCCTTCTCCAGTTATAGGCCCAAACAATTTCTGAAATGCATTCAATCTGAACAGAATCATTGTTAGCCATTTGAATCAAGAAAGGCCAACGATGTTGCAGAATTGGTGAGGTTATAGCAGGAGCTGCAAATGAAAGAACTGGAACACTAGCTTTGTTTCCAATAGCAGCCACTAATGCTGCTTCCTCCCACTTGTTCATGCCAACAATCACTTGCACTTTCTTTTCTTTAATAAGCTCATAAGCTGAACCAAAAAAAAAAAAAAAAAAGTTTAGAAACAATATAATTAATATCAATTCAAGAATCTGTCATAATCATCCTAATAAGAAGATAACTGACCAGCAGAAACAACTTGAAGGGGGTCTTTCCCGGGGTCTTTGAAATAGAGAGACAGCTTGTGACTCTTTGAATGGTGGTTGTTGAAGTTTTTAGCAGCAATTTCCATAGCTATTTTCTCTTCTTTCCCGATTCGGGAACTGACATCAATGATGGCACCGATATTTGTAACTTCGTTAATCGTATTAGCAGCTTCACCTCCATGAGAGAATGAGAGAAGAAAGGAGGCAAAACTTTGTCACTATTTTACCGGTAATGAAAGGGAAAGTCATTCTGAGAATTTGATAATTACGTTCACCCAAAAAGGAAATAAAAGAACACAGAAACAAGTCTCTCTTAAATCTTAATGACAGCAACTATTATACATGGACATGGTTAAATACTAATCAATTCACGCAAGCGTGTATGATAAAAAACGACAAATGTAATCGAAGGATGGCTGGTTTTAACATTATTCAAAATGTCGGAATAGAATTTTTGTTTTTTAAGTATCTTTGACTTGGTGCCTTAGTTAGACTTGACTGATTCAATCGAACAAATAAAAACGAAAAATAACAAACTCGATTGTGTGCAGGGAAAGTTGGCTTCTGATGGTCAAATTCAAGCAACTTTTTACGTGGCAGTGTGGAAGATGTTATTTTTGACTTGTAATGTTAAGAAACTACATTACAAAATAAGATGTTTAATTGCCTCTAAATGCGACCAATGATACATATATCTGCGATGTCAACGTTTAGAGAGGATGCGAAAATTCATGCGAGTTGCCACCCCCGTTTTTTTTTTTTTTTTTTTTTTTTTTGAGAAGCCACCACCCCCATATTATGATATTCAATACTCAATCATTTTTCTAATAATAAATTATTTATTTAATATTTTCCTATAATATATGAATGAATGGGTCAATTTATCTTCTTTTTTTTTTTAATTTTAGTTTATAAGAGCATTAAGTTAAAAAAATATATAGTTTTTAATAACTCAAAATACTAATTTATCTATTCTAACACTCCATCTTATAATACAGTTAACATCAAAAGTTTTATTTTAACATTCATTACATTAAAATAATATAAACAACACAATAAATAACAATCACAACTATCAACACATTAAAATACTATTTTTTAACTCCACTCATTAAAAAATTAATTTTTTTTAAGTTTTAAGCTACGTGAATTGCTATCTAATATCTATAGCAACTTATTGGTAGCTGATACTTAAATTTTTTTACATTTCCCCTCTTTGCTATAGAAACACATTTTAAGGTTATTGGTTGCTAAATTGACTTTTTACTCAATTTAGCAACTTTCTAATAGCACTGATAGTCTAATTTATTTATTTTTACCCCACTTTTTATATATAACTAAGTCAAATTTACCTTCCCCCCCCCCCAGTAGTTTTGCATTTAAGTAGTCCTTTTATGTTCTTTTATTATTTTTTCTTCTCTCCAAAATTTTCCTCTTTATTTATTATTTATTTATCTCTCTTTCCATCCTTCTCCGCCTCATCAATCTTCCCATTTGAGCACCATCCTTTCACCAACAAAAATTCCCAATTTTCTTTAACAAATAACAAAATTTTCCCCAAAAACTTTCCACTTTTCACCAACAAATCACAAACTTGTTTTGTAGCCCCTTCATACTCTTGAAAAATAACATCACATCGCTCAGGCCAACCTGCCAATTCCTACCCACAAAATTCTTCTTGCAACCTCCCTATCAGTCCTTGTTAGGGTCAATGACTCTTATCACGCCCCATACCACTAGGGGAGTGCATGAGAAAAACCATGCACCAAGCGTTTCTAAAAATGAAAAAGAAGTTTTCACACACCTAGTTTACTAAAAGAAAGAAGAAAAATCACTCACATGGTTAATAAAATACAACTAATATTATCTTTTTCGAGAATAATTAAATTTAATATTATCTTTTTAAGAACAATTAAATTCAGTACAACTATGTGTTTGAGTTTAATTTGGGAGCTTAATACATCCCGAGCCTTGGTCCGTGGTAAATTATACTGTGGATTATTCGGGAAAAAAAAAAATACTGTGGATTGGGCTTTTGTATTTGTCCAAACTGGGCTTCGTGAGGCCTAGCTTTTGGAACCCATATGCTTTTTCGAAACACCCAGAAAAACAGTTCCAAAGAACTAGAAAAACACCCAGAATACCAGAATTTGCAAAAAACAAAACATAGCCAAAAATACAGTGAAAACCCAGAAAAACAAACAGAACCAAAATTCCACCGCTTTAATTGTACTTAGAAACCCAAGAAAGCAGATTCAGATTCAGAGAAAAGAATAATAAAAAAAAGGGGTAAATTTTTTTCTCATTCTTCAAAATAAAATCTGTGTGTACGTGTTCAGAGTTCATACATTATGGCTATGCTATATATACACTTCTCTGTACTCTGTACACAATCTCACACGCTCAGAAGTAGAAAATTGCACAAAGACTCAATAATCTTTAATAACACTTCAACCCCGTAACACAGAATATCCAACACGACCCTCACGCGCCAACACATAACCCTCATTTATCCACCCTCGATCCATAATCTTTAGAGTTTCCAATCCTTGAATCCATTACCCACGCGCCGTCTAGAGGAACCAGATCGAAGAGAGGGAGTGCGAGCCTTGGGGTTTGAAATTTTCGAATAGGGAGAGATAGGGGGGGTTTGTACTAGGATGATTGAAGAGGAAACCACCGCCTTTTGTGGCTGTGGCGTTTAGAGTGGAGGAGAAATCGAGAGTGGCTCGGACAGAGAAAGAAAAGAGAGCACCACAGCCGTCGGTGGCGGTGGTGGTGGCAATGAGAGGAGGAGGCAGAGCTCAAAGCTTTCGGCCATGGAGTTTTGAAAGAGAGAGAGTGAGAGGAGTGTTTGAGAGCGTTCAAGAAGGGTTGGGGAACCGGTTTGATAAGGAAGTAGTGGGTCGGGTTAGTCTGACCCGGTTGACTGAAAGCAGTATAATAAGCCTAACCCAAAGTAAAAAGAAACAAATTCACGCCCAAATAACAAGCCCAGTCCACTGAATATGTGACTTATAAGCCCATCAGGCGCCGAACTTCCAAAACTTCACAAAGGCCCTTCAAGTCATAAAAATGTATATTTGGTCCCAAACTTTATCAAAGTAAAAAGATTTTCTTTAAAATTAATAAAAATTTTAAATGACATTATTTTCACATTTTATTGAATTTAAGCCCTTAGAGTTTCTTGTTGTTTCTTTGTCTTTTTGCATGAAAAAAATGCTTGGACAGGGCTCGCAATACTATGAAATGCAATACTATGAAATACTATGGAATGAGGTAAGTTTCATTAAATTTGTCATGCAATTTGCTTTCCTAGTAAATGCAAAGCAATCACATGCTTAGTTATGTTTTCTAGTCTTGTTTTTTAAGAATAAATTGTTCATATGTTCATGCATTTGACATGTCATCTCATTAGATAAATTTATGTGTTTATATAATCACATGCTCATGCATTTTCCTATGCCATTCTCCAGTGTAGATTGTACAAGTTTCACATGGTTAATAATGAAAGAAATGCCAAATTCTTTAGCTATCCTTTAAATGTTGAATCTTTGGATTAATTTTGAAACAATGTGCTATCCTTTGGGATAGGTGTGTTGTAGGGTGTCTAACCAAGATTTTGAATTCTGTTTGTGGGGTCAAAGAATTTGGCAACCCCGGCCCACTTTATACTAAGCCCAATGCCTACACCGAGGAGGAAGAAATGCCTGAGGACAAACGAAAAAAGTCCAAATTGTTAAGAAATATCACCGAGGACAATCCTGTTCTCTGCGAACCGAGATCGTAAAAGGGAAGAGCGGCACGCCATCAAAGGCAGCCTCCCAGAACATCCCAAGGAAAAGGACAAGTACAATGGGTTAGCCATGGGAGCATGGTGGAGGAGCAATTCAAGGAGGAACTGTCACCTCCGCATTAAATGCTCACAACTAACATTCTGACAACATTAATGAAGAAATGACCCCTAAACAATGCTGTCTTGGTTGCTGCAACTCACAAAATGTTTGGGAAGGTGGCTGATGGGACAAGCACTCGAGTAGTGACTTGCATGATCAACAAATGGAGGGTCAAGATCAACGGAAATGGGATATATAATGTAAGAAATCCTCCAGGAAAAGGGGAAGAAGGAGAAAAGAGAGGAGACGGTAGCAATTGGTATCATCTTTGAAACCTTTGTAACCAAGCACTGAAGAAATAAGAAGAAATAAGAAGAACAACAAGCTTCTCAAATGAGAGCTGAGGACAGAATTTCATACTTTAGTCTATGTCCTTGTTATTCAATCCACTCATAACCATATGTAATTGTTGTAACCCTCATTAAGGCCTAGTTCTTAAACTCATTCTCTATAAATTTATTGTATTGGGCTAGTTGGGCCTGAGTTCACTCATCCAATAAAAGAAATGCTCAAATCCAGTCCCTACACTGTTAATTATGGAGATTGTTCCAGATCATCAATTGGAATAGAATATTTTGATATCGATGTATATCGATGCATCGTTTTGAGATTACATGCTACATACACACACACACACACACAAAATTTGGCTACAAACTTGGTTGGAGCCTAAGACTACAATTTTACTCAATATATTTTTATTGAATGTAAATTCTGACAAATCCATTATTGGATTACATTTTCTTCTTACATACTTTATACTTGCAAAATTTTCAAAAGATTAAAAATCAATAACTATGTCATCAATCAATTGTTAAAATTACAAGTTTTTGTAGTCTTAAATTATGCATCGTCCATTTTTCATTGAGTGTACACAATTTTATTACATCCATGCACTTAAATTTTTTTGCGAATCTAGACAATTTGTACATCACATGTACTCAATCTATAATAGAATTTATAAAATTCTATGCATTCAACTTATCCATTTTTCCCAAAATGTACACAATTTTGTGTGATCAATGCACTCAAATTTCTCTAAGAATCTATACAATCTATATATCAAATGTACATAATTTTTCGTTGAATTCACTCAATTTTGTATATTCATTATATCCAATTTTCACTAAATGTACACAATTTTTTGTTGCATTTGCAGAATCTATACAATCTATATATCAAATGTACATAATTTTTCGTTGAATTCACTCAATTTTGTATATTCATTATATCCAATTTTCACTAAATGTACACAATTTTTTGTTGCATTTGCAGAATTTTGTACATTTAGTATATCCATTTTTTACAATTTTGTACAAATAACGCATTCATTTTTAATAAGAATCCATGAAAAATTTGTACATCAAATGTACACAATTTTGTTGTTGTTGAATTTACTCAATTATATACATTTAAAGTATCCATTTTCACTGAATGTATACAGTTTTGTAATATGAATGCTCTCAATTTTTTTTAAGAACACATCAAATGTATACAATTTTTAATTGAATTTATATTTTTAATGGATCCATTTTTTACTGAATGTACACAATGCTTTACATGAACGCACTTAATTTTTTTTAAGAATCTAGAAAATCCATATATCAATTGTACAAATTTTTGTTTTGAATCTACAAAATTCTGTATGATGAACCCACTCAAATTTTTCTTAGAATCCAGAAAATTTATACATCAAATCTATACTATTTTTTGTTGAATTTACAAAATTTTGTACATTCAAGCTATCCATTTTCACTGAATGTTCACAATTCTGTTATATAATGCACTTAAATTTTTTCTAAGAATCTAAAGAATCTGTACATGAAATGTACAATTTTTTTTAATGAATTTGCACTATTCTTTACATTCAACATATCCATTTTCCACCAAATGTACATAGCTTGGATGTTCATATGCTTGAATGCTCACATGATTTGGATGCTCACATGTTGGATTGATGCTCACGAGTCACGTGATCCATGACCATAATGTTTGGGTGATTAATTTTCGACACTTCTCCCTTTGTCTGTTTGCCTTTTTGTTCGTTTCATGCTTATTTAGATTCTAGGGTTAGGGTGCGTGTATATGCGTAAGGACCTACCTAGTAAACTCCATTTAAGTAATCTAGTAATACAAATGAGGGCCACTTCTAGCTACGCAGCCTGGGGTGCTTAACCCCATCCTGCGATCATACCCTAACTCTGAACTCAATTGTGTAAACCTTCATCTGGAGTTATTAAATGTTACCTGAACCTATAATCAGACGACGACTCCTTCCATGCCTCTATTTTAGAGGCATTTGCATACTCTCGGGCTTGTTGCCGATGATGAACTCAAATTGTAGTGAGGGAGAACAATCAAAATACATACCCTACCTACACGACAGGGGGAGCTGAAAGGTAGAAAAGGGGAGTGTGGCCTACAGCGCTTATAGTGACCACTCCACTGAAAATAGTGAGTTAGACTTCAGTTATTGCTGGATAATAGATAAATGGAACTTTACTTAGTAGGGTTACCATGCACACATGTGCACCCATTTCTAGGTAACCCTTTATTTTTTTAATGGTAACAGGACTTGCAAACCTGTGACACATTAAGTCCCCACTTCAAAAACACACCTCTTATAAAAAAGAAAAAGAACTCAACATTGCTAATGTCAAGTTCTAGTCAAAACTCGACATTAGCAATGTCAAGTTCTAAAAGAATGATATTTTATTAGATAGTTTGAAAAAATGGCTAATTGGCTACATCGTTTAAAAATTAAGATTATTATGCAATTTTTTCCAATAAACTGTAAAAAATTAAAGATGTGATTTTTTGTATGTTATTTTTACACGTGTGACCTGTCTACAGAGAACAAGGAAACCAATGTTTTCCAATTGCTATTTTGTTCTTTGTCAGAAACAAAATCCCTGAAACCTTGTGGCTCCCATTAAAATCAAGAAACCTGATGCACTTCCTTTGCCAATTGAAGTCACAATGACCGACGAAACGAACAAAACCCAACTACCAAATGATCACAAAGAAAAAGATTGAGCAACGAAAATTAGATTTGTTTGTTACCATGTTTTTATGTCGCGGGCTAGGATAATAATTGTCTTAAGTATTTAATAAAACATGTATTAGTTAGAGTGTATTTTAGTGAGCATTTGTTAGATAGTGAATAGTGATCACCACATATTGTTAATATTGAACAATTTTTAGTGCACCTTACTATTAATTGTTTGAATTTATATTGTGTAATTTATTTGGTTAAAGGCGGTCTTTAATAGGATAGGCTTGCATTTTTTTTTTTTTTTTTAGAAGTGAATACTTGTTGATATATTAATCAAGAAAATGGACAATCATCCAAAACAAAAGACATAATATCTGTTGGAACACACTCCAACCAGATTTGAGAAGAAAAAGATTGTCTTGCTCGTTGGGCTAAAGCATGTGCAACTACATTGCCTTGCTGACCTACGTGAATGAAAGAAATACTCAGAAATGAGTTTGAATGAGATCTGATATCCTTAATTAGATGCCCTCCCCGAGAATTTTCCATGTCGGGTCCCCTTAATGAATTGACCACAGATTCAGAATCACCTTCACATACCACCTGAGCATGGCCCGATTCTGCAGCAAAAGTGACAGCATGTCGGGCAGCAAGAAGCTCCAGGATTTCTACTGTTGGAGGTTTTACAATCTACTCGGATAGGGCAGCCGACACCTGACCCACACCGTTTCGGATTACCACTCCAATTCCCGCCTTATCTAACTCTCTATACCAAGCACCATCATAATTTATCTTCGCCAAGCCTGCTACTGGAGGTAACCATCTGCGAGGAACAGCTAGACGTCTGTGAGGATGGGGACTATCCAAACCCCTGAATTCGTAGAGGTAATTCTTAGCAAAACCAACAATATTGTGAAGGGGCAGGGGATTTGCTTTGTGGCGAGATTTGTTTCTTTGATACCAAATTGACCAAGCCGTAGTAGCAAATAGAGATAATAAGGCAAGTTTGGCTCGGATTTTTTGCAAAACGTTCGAGAAAGACTCAGAAGCTGTTGAGCTCCAATCCACCCAATCGAAATCTGTATTCCAAATCACTTTGATGCAGGCATAGTTCCATAAAGCGTGCACGACAGATTCCGGAACACCAGAGCATTGAGGACAACCCAATTCTTGAAGGATTTTTCGCTTCAATAGATTTTCTTTTGTGGGCAATGAATTAGTACAAGCCTTCTAGAGAAAATGCTTGATCTTGCCAGGAACTTTTAGCTTCCATATGCTTTTCCAGAAACCCTTTAGAGAATCCGAGACTTGTGGACGATTCGTCTCAGGAGAATGAAGCTCGCAAAGGAATTTATAACCTGACTTCACTGAGTAGCAGCCCGATTTTTTCTGATCTCCAGACCAAAGTGTTGGGTTGCGGAATAAAACACAGAGGCAGAGACTTGATAAGATTTGCTTCAGGTGGATCAAAATACAAATCAATGAGATTGGTATTCCACCAACCCAATGCATAATTTATCAGAGAGTCCACTGTAGACTCCGGTGCTAGATGCAAAACCGAGGAGCTGATTCGGCCTTCAGGACTTGGTAGCCAAGCGTCTTTAAATATCAGAACCGATTCACCACTACCAATTCTCCAAAAGGATCCTTCTTCAATTAAATCCCTGGACCACAGAATACTCTTCCATGCGAAAGAGCCAGAAGAAGTTTTAGCTTCAAAAATTGAGCAGTTTGAAAAATACTTCGCCTAAAAAACTCTATAAAATAGAGACTCCTTGTCATGTATCAACCTCCACGCCTGCTTTGCCAACATAGCTTTATTAAATTTGCAAAGATCTTTAAAGCCTAATCCCCCTTCGCTCTTTGGTTGACATTGATGTTTCTAAGAAAATCAGTGGGCTGGAGATCTCCGGGTCTTGATCCTGATGTGTGTCCTGAAGAACAAAATGGAATTAGAGGAGACCGGTGGAGGCCGGCCAAAAGTCCTCCGATGGCAAAGTTAGTTCCTTTGTTGGGCACTCAAAAAGAACAATATTCAGAGTTTATTTTTTTTAGAGTAATTTTTTCGTACCTTGTTTCTCTACCAGTGAGTCCTTTATATATTGTTGGCCAAGAGCGGTTACTTTGTAACTTCTCCAATCATTGCGGGTTTCACGAGTAACCGCTATAACTGTTATGGAAGTTACAATACTTATATTCAAACTGATGTCATTTACTACAGAGCAGTTGACGGAGCATTGCACCCGTTGGGAACAAACATCACGCCTCATCTCGTTCGTCCTACCTTGGCTCGTCCTTCTTACGCTCGCAGCATCTGGCTCGTCCGTCTTTTAGGACGGACGAGAAATCATCACCATGTCTCGTCTTGGTCCCTTAGGACGATGGAGACCACTTGGAATGATTTTCTTGACAAAAAAGCCCCTTCCTTCATCTGTGGACGAGGTATGTGGATGAGTTGGGAGTTGGATATTTTTCCCAAACCATCAGTTGCCCCCAATCCACATGGGTCGTCCAATTGGTGGGGTGAGTCGTCAACTCGTCCTTGAACGTTTACAGTTGACATATAATAAATTCGCATGCCACGTGTCAATACCGTATTGCTGATTAGACTCGTCGGTTCATTTTTTCGAGGTGGGCACCACGTGTTGCTCTCGCATTGGTGACGTCGTTTTAAATGCCCAGGTCCACATCCTATAAATAGTGGAATCCCTCCTGTGCCCTTCACATTTCTAGAATTTTCTGCCTTTGACATTCCTCGTCTAGAGCCTCTTCTAGGAGTTTTCACGCGTCCTTAGAGCCAGGTACTCCCTCTTTCTCGTCTTTTAGGTTTCAATTTTTCTTTTCAAAAAAATGTCAGAAACCATTATTTCCTCGTCTAGTGATAGCGTAGAGAAAGAGATAGACGAGTATTATGACGAGAGTAGCTCAGATAATTCCAGTAGTGGTAGTGATAGTAGTGGAGGTAATTCTTCGAACGAGTACATTTCTGGCGTCCCTGGGGTTCCTTTGGAAGTTGTTCAAGAACAGCTTCGGAAGACCTCAGGGTCCCGGGCCGGTACCTCGTCCAGCATTCCCCATAGTTCTTCAGACGAGCCAACCACCGTCTTTAGTTGCGCTGTAGACATTCCCTCTAAGACAGACGAGCAGAGGTTAAAGAATCTTAGGACGTGGTACCAACTTCCGGACGAGCTTAATCCCAGATTGCCCGTCCGTAATGAATGGTGTTGCGATCCTCATTTTGGGATAGGCGTATATGAGGCTTATCTTCTAGGGGGTTTAAGATTTCCTTTAAATTCCTTCACCAGAGAATTGCTATTTAGGTTAGGTTTAGGAGTGTGTCAGTTTAACCCCAATGCATGGAGGTTGATCGTCTCCATGCAAATTTTGTGAAGGGAAGTATTTGGAGGGGACCGTCCTCTTACCGTGGACGAGTTCCTCTATTGCTACAAACCCTCTGAAATTCATCAATCCCTTGGCTTCTATCAGCTCACAGCTAGGGGTAATGACTGTAGGTTGATCAAGTCCTTGGCCTCGTCCGATAGGAAATGGAAGACGGAGTTTTTCTTCGTCTCTGGCTTTTGGGCTGGCAGCCCTGCGGACGTTGGCCGGGATACATTTGGTTCTTATACGGGGGACTTAGGGAACCTTCGTCCAGAGGGTAAAGTCCTTATGCCTAACTTCTTCTTTTTTTTTATGTCTTCTCTCAGCCGTTAGACGACCTTCACTAAGCAAACTTCACCGTGATCGCGTCCACAGAGCTCGTCTACATCCAGATAGGGATTTTCATTCCTTAGTCACACTTAGACGACTCGCTAAGTGGGGGCTTGGTCCTAATCCATCTGAAGAAGCTCTTGCACACGAAGTTACAGTTAGAAGAAGTAAGTTCAAAATTCTAAGTGTTATTGGCATTGTTCGTCCTTTTGTTTTTATTAAAAATTTGTTCCCCCTCTCCTACCTTTTTTCTTAGGAATGGCAACCCTGAAAGGAAACAAAGGGAAGGAAGTGGCTGGTGAAGGGACTCGTCCTGAGGGCCAGCCTCAATCTCATCCAGTAGCTGGGGAGAAAAGGAAGACCTTGTCCAAAACTTTGGACTTAGGGAATCTCCCCAGCCGACGAAGCAAGAAAGTTAAGCAAGGCTCGTCCTAGGCAAAGCCCAACCTACCTCCGTCCCAAACAACTACAGTTTTTGATGTTGATTCGTCCACACCAACTGAGACTCCCCCGTCCAAGACTCCCGCGCCCAAGACGACCATTGCTACTCCGTCTCAACCTTCCCAAAGGGTTGCTTCAAATATTGTTGAGAATGAAGATTTGGCCTGGGAACGGTTCCAGGTTGCTGTGCTTGAGGAGGACATAAACGCCTGTTACGACATGTCCCTAAAGGACTTTGAACACTCAGGTGTTCATGACCTTTTTAAGGTATGGACTTCTTCACTTCGTCTTGGCTATGAAAAGAAATTTATTTTGACGACTTTCAATCACTCGTTCTTTTATAGGCGATGTCCAAGTTCATGGCAGCCTCTAAGCAAGCAACAGAGCTGGACAAGACGAGGGTCTTGCTGGAGACGAGGATCCAACAGGTGAAAGAAGAATCCAAAAAGTGGGCCGAGGTAGCTGCCAAGGCTAAAGAGAAGGTGAAAGAGTTGGAAAATTTGACCGAGGAGCTGAAGACTGATGCTGTGGAAAAAGACACTCGTCTTGATCATCTCCAGAGAAAGAATGACGAGTTGGGTTCTCTTCTTTCCAAGGCACAAGAGGACGCGGTGGTTGAGTTTAAGGCGTCCAAACAATATACTGATCTTTTAGACGCCAACTATGCAGCCGGCTTCGAAGATTTCAGAATGGAAGCTAAAGAAAACTTCCCTGAAGTTGATTTCAGCTCCATCAAACTTAATTTGAACGCTGCTACCACCAGCTCTCTTCTTCAAACTGGCTCCGAAGACGTCAATATTGAAGACGATGCTTCAACTCTGCCTCCTCAGACTTTACCTCCTCAAGACGGTTCCCATGTAGATGCTCCCTCAGTTTAAGGACGAGATCATGATTTTCTAGTTGTATTTTCCTTATTTTCTTCTTGTTTTCAGTAGGTCTATTTTATGACCATTTTATGTAACTAAATACATTTACCTCGTCCATAACTCTTGGGACGAGGTTTTGAACTATTTGTCTTTAATGAACGTTGTTCCTTTTCTTTTATATGGGTACGCACGAGATTTTTATCCCTATGCATTTTTAACTTGTATATATTTCATATACTTATCTTTTACCATTTTTTGAATTTCACAAGTGTAATTCATTTGTGAACTGGTAATTGATAGTATTGTCCGTCTTTAGACGGTTTTTTATGCTTGATGAGCTTAAGACTCTGCTTTATGCTTGTCCGTAGAGCTCATTATTATGCTCGTCCATGGACTAGGTAGCTTTAACAAGTGTTTGAAGTTTCATCTGAACTTTTCCTCGTCCCTGGTGGAGATGTGCACCTCATTTTATTGTCCGTTATGCGGACGAGGACAAGCTCTCGTCCTTCTTTATGGACGAGCTTGCCTTGCTCTGGAAAAATTTGACGATACATCTCTGCGTCCAGAGAATTTTCTCGTCATGAGCTTTTTTAGCCTTTTAGTGAGTAAATAAAGATGGTATGAAACTTCAAAGATTTACACACAACATCAGGTATATTGCATAAATATTGTCCATAGACGAGGCACATGTTTATGGGCTAGTGCTTATTGTAAAAACGAATACAAGCTAAACCATAACTTCGTTCATAAGTTTTAACATAATAACAGCAATATCAGAAATATAGACAAATATTAGACATAGATAAATAAGTCTCATGTAGTCCTCTGGTTCGTTCGGAGTTCTGCTCCTCTAGGCTGGCTTTTTACTGATAGTACCTCCTCAAGTGCTCAACATTCCAAGGATGCTCCAGCTTTCTCCCATCCAAAGCCTCCAAGTAGTAGGATCCTTGTCTTTTATAGTTGATAACCTTGTAAGGGCCTTCCCAGTTAGGTCCCAACTTCCCATGAGCTGGGTTCTTTGTTGCCAAGGATACCCTTTTCAAGACGAGGTCTCCTATGTTGAAACGCCTTGGCTTCACCATTGCATTATATTGCCTAGCCATAAGGTTTTTGTACCTGGCCATCCTTTGCTCAGCGTCCGCCCTTACCTCGTCTATAAGGTCAAGGTTTAAACGGAGTTGCTCCTCGTTATCTTTGTCCTGATAGGCTGCCACCCTATAATTGGCCATGTGCACTTCTGCTGGTATGACTGCTTCAGATCCATAGGCTAACTTGAAAGGAGTTTCTCCTGTAGGAGTTCTCGCTGTCGTCCTATATGCCCACAGAACACCTGGTACTTCGTCTGGCCATACTCCCTTGGCCCCCTCAAGCCGAGTCTTGATTATTTTTAATAAGGATCGGTTTGCAACTTCAGCCTGGCCATTTGCTTGTGGGTGGGCGGGCGAGGAGTAGTGATTCTGAATCCCGAAATGCATACAAAAATCTTTAAAGAGTGTATTGTCAAATTGTCGCCCGTTATCAGATACTAACACTCTGGGCACGCCAAACCTGCACACAATGTTCTTCCATACAAAACTTTTAACATTCTGTTGTGTGATATTAGCTAAAGGTTCTGCTTCTACCCACTTGGTGAAATAATCGATACCAACCACGAGAAATTTCATTTGCCTCACACCTACTGGAAAAGGACCTAGGATGTCTAGTCCCCATTGTGCAAAAGGCCACGGAGCCGTCATGGGAGTCAAGTACTCTGATGGTTGCCTAGGGACGTTGCTGAACCTTTGGCATTGATCGCAGACCTTGACGTAGGCCATAGCGTCAGCCTGCATGTTTGGCCAGTAGTATCCTGCACGGACGACTTTGTGGACGAGCGACCTGGCTCCTGAGTGATTGCCACATGCTCCTTCATGGACTTCCCTTAATATGTAGTTTGCTTCGTCTGGGGCCAAACACCTGAGGTAAGGCTGAGAAAAACCTCTTTTGTAGAGAATCTCGTCCATAAGAACGTATCTGGCCGCCCTTGCCCTCAGCTTTCTAGCTTTGTCTTTTTCTTCTGGGAGTCGTCCGTCTTTTAAGTATGACACAATTGGAGCCATCCAATTTGCTCTATCTTCCACCTGCTGTACTTCTGGGATGTCTATACTTGGCATATACAGAACTTCATCAAATTTCTCTACAGCTTCACTTGCTGAGGCTTCTTTCGCCAAGACATCAGCTTCCATGTTCTCCTCCCTCGGGATTTGAACGAAGCTAACTTCTTCAAACTTCTTTATAAGGCACATCACTCTGTTTAGATACTTCCTCATTCGTTCTTCCTTAGCCTCAAACATTCCCTTTACTTGGCCTATGATTAATTGAGAATCTCCCAAGACGAGAAGTGACTTGGCTTCTACAGACTTGGCCAATTCCAACCCTTTGAGAAGAGCTTCATATTCAGCTTCATTATTAGTAGTCTGGTACTGCAAACGAACTTTGTGTTTTAGTTTGTCCCCTTCTGGAGATTTCAAAACCACACCTATCCCTCCTGTGTATAGTGTAGACGAGCCATCCACATGGACGACCCACTTCTTGCTGTCCTCGGCTTGACCTTCATCATCACAACTTAAGGTAAACTCAGCGATGAAATCTACCAGAGCTTGAGCTTTTATGGCATGTCTTGGTAGGTACTTTATGTCAAACTCACTGAGCTCGACGGCCCATTGGATCAAACGTCCTGCAGCCTCTAATTTGTTCATTGCCTTTTTGAGTGGGTGATCAGTCATGACGTTAATGACATGAGCCTGAAAATAATGCCTTAGTTTTCTGGAGGCTGTTATCAATGCAAAAGCCAACTTCTCCATTAATGAGTATCGTCCTTCTGCTCCCCTCAATGCTTTGCTGGTATAATACACAGGTCTTTGTACCTTGCCCTCTTCCCTCACTAGTGCTGAACTCACTGCGTGTGAGGTGACTGCCAGATATAAGTACAACTCTTCTCCTTGCACAGACGGGCTCAATAATGGGGTTTTGGTGAGATATATCTTCAAATCTTCAAAAGCTTTCTGACACTCGTCCGTCCACTCAAATGCTTTCTTTAAAACCTTGAAAAACGGTAAACACTTGTCAGTAGCTTTAGAAACAAACCTGTTGAGGGCAGCAACTCGTCCGGTGAGGGACTGGACTTCTTTAATGTTGCACGGAGGCTTCATGTCCAATATTGCTTGAATTTTATCAGGGTTTGCCTCGATCCCTCTATGGGAGACCATAAATCCAAGGAATTTGCCTGATGACACTCCAAAAGCACATTTGCTAGGGTTCAACCTCATGTGGTACTGCCTCAGTGTGTCGAATGTCTCTTTTAGGTCATCCAGATGTCCCTCCTCATCCTGACTTTTCACCAGCATGTCATCAACGTAGACCTCCACATTCCGTCCAATCTGTGGACGAAACATATGGTTAACTAGTCGTTGGTACGTTGCTCCAGCATTTTTCAGGCCAAAGGGCATTACTTCATAACAGAATAATCCCTGACTAGTGACAAAGGATGTCTTCTCTTGGTCTGTTTCGTCCATCTTTATTTGGTTATATCCTGAGAAAGCATCCATAAAACTAAGTAGTTTATGGCCTGCAGTGGAATCTACCAGTTGGTCAATGCGTGGCAGTGGATAACTGTCCTTGGGGCAAGCCTTATTTAAATTAGTAAAATCCACACACATCCTCCACTTGCCGTTTGCCTTTCTCACCATTACCACATTGGCCAACCATTGAGGGTAGTATACTTCCCGTATAAACTTCGCGGCCATCAACTTTTGCACTTCGTCCTTAATAGCAACATCTCTTTCGGGTGCAAACACCCTTTTCTTTTGTCGTACTGGTTTAGAAGAAGGATCTACATTCAAACGGTGGGTAATAACACTGGGATCTATACCAGGCATATCCTCATTACTCCATGCGAACACATCAATATTTCTCTTCAAAAAATTGACGAGGTCCTTCTTAACTTCATCTTTCAGATCCGCTCCAACCTTAGTACACTTTTCAGGGCAATAGTCGTCTAAAGAAACGTCTTCCAACACTTCAACGGGTTCTGCAGCAACTCTTTTTTCTTCAATATTCATCGTCTGAATTTGATGTCCATGGCCAGCATGGCCAGATAACACTCTCTTGCTGCCAATTGGTCTCCTTGTACCTGCCCCACTCCATATTCTGTTGGGAACTTTACTGACAGGTGGTAGGTAGATGTGACAGCCTTCCAACTGTTTAAAGTTGGTCTTCCAACTATGGCGTTGTAAGAGGATGAACAGTCTACCACAAGGAAGTTCACATCTTTGGTGATTTGTTGCGGGTATGCCCCCACTGTCACTGGTAGAGAAATAGTTCCTACGGGTTGTACCTTCATCCCACCGAATCCCACTAGAGGAGAGCTTGCTGGACGGAGGCAATCTCGTCCTATCCTCATCTGTTGAAAGGCTGGATAGTATAAAATATCAGCCGAGCTCCCATTGTCTACCAACACCCTTCTAGTTTTGTAGTCAGCAATGAGGAGGGTGATAACAATAGCATCGTCATGAGGGTGATGAATTCCCTCAGCTTCTTCGTCCGTGAATGTGATTGCCTGCTCGTCTATAGACTTTGCCCTTGGTGATCGCCCAGAAAGTTGGACGCTCTGCACTTCCTTCAGGTACGCTTTCTTTGTTTTGGACGACCGTCCAGCTGAACTTCCGCCTATAATGACTCTTATTTCTCCAAGTGGTGGTCGTGATGATTCCTCTACCTTCCCTTTCAATTTCTCGTCCTTATAGTCTCGTCCAAGAAAATTCCTCAGCTTCCCTTGCTTGATAAGATTCTCAATCTGCTGCTTCAAATCAAAGCATTCATCCGTATCATGTCCATGATCTCTATGGAAGCGACAATACTTATTCCTATTGCGCTTATTGGGATCTCCCTTCATCTTCTCCGGCCACTTCAAGGAAGGTTCGTCCTTGATTTGCATAAGGACTTGCTCGAGAGGCACATTCAAAGGGGTGTACTGTTGATTCCGCGCTGAAGGGCCTGCCTTCTTTTCTCGGTCTTTCTTATCTTCCATCCGTCCCTTCTTAGGACGAGGAACTTACTCCGACTGACGCATGGGGTTGGCTTCCACTCTCTCAACTCTTTTCCTCTTCTTGGCTATGATAGCGTCCTCCGCATTCATAAAGTTCTGGGCCGAATGAACTAGTTCGGCCATGGTCTAGGGCGACTGTTCATACAACTTGTGAATAAACAAATCAGAATGAACCCCATTATGGAATGCCGCCAGAAGGAGCTTATCATCCACCTCGTCCACTGCCAAGGCGTCTCTGTTGAACCGCGTGATGAAGGATCGTAAACTTTCATTCTCTCCTTGTTCTATGGTTAGCAAGCTAGACGAAGAACGTTTGTGCCTCTGCCCTCCGATAAAATTATTAACGAACAACTTGCTTAACTCCTCGAAGGATGTCACTGTATTAGGAGGTATTTTACTAAACCACACCCGTGCGGGCCCTTTGAGGGTGGTGGGGAAAGCCCTACACATTATCTCATCAGGAACTCCTTGTAGGTGCATGGTAGTCTTGAAAGTGGCAATATGGTCAAAGGGGTCACGCGTGCCATCGTATGAGTCCAGGGAAGGCATCTTGAACTTTGGTGGCAGGGGATGACCATTGATGGATGCCGTAAAGGGTGAATCAGTTCTGTGAACTAGATCTTCTACAGGATTGGTCCTCCTCATGTTCTCCCTCATCTCATCCATAACCTTCCTCATCTGGTCCACTTCCCTCTCCAAATGTGGTACCCTCCTTGAAACGGTGCCCCTTGATTGACTTTCTGGTTCAACATTTCTTTCATCTTTTAGACTTGGTTCACGCTCCTCTCCGCGGGCCTCATGTCGTTGCCTCTTGAGATTGATCTCCCTCCGCAATTCTTGATTTTGGCGAGTTAGTTCCGCCATGGCGGCAGCCATGGATTGCATGTGTTGGGCGGATGATGGCTGCATGGCAGGCGCCGATTGTTGACTGCGGTTGGGAACACTGGAAGCGTCTCTACTCTCTTGGGGGCCTGGACTGGTAGCCCTTGATCTTGTCCGGACCATCTCAGCCCTTTTTCCAGGGAAAGAAATAATAGGACCCGACAATTGAAATTCAAATGCCGTGAATACAATTCAATTTCGATTCCCACAGACGGCGCCAACTGATGTTTCTAAGAAAATCAGTGGGCTGGAGATCTCCGGGTCTTGATTCTGATGTGTGTCCTGAAGAACAAAATGGAATTAGAGGAGACCGATGGAGGCCGGCCAAAAGTCCTCCGATGGCAAAGTTAGTTCCTTTGTTGGGCACTCAAAAAGAACAATATTCAGAGTTTATTTTTTTTAGAGTAATTTTTTCGTACCTTGTTTCTCTACCAGTGAGTCCTTTATATATTGTTGGCCAAGAGCGGTTACTTTGTAACTTCTCCAATCATTGCGGGTTTCACGAGTAACCGCTATAACTGTTATGGAAGTTACAATACTTATATTCAAACTGATGTCATTTACTACAGAGCAGTTGACGGAGCATTGCACCCGTTGGGAACAAACATCACGCCTCATCTCGTTCGTCCTACCTTGGCTCGTCCTTCTTACGCTCGCAGCATCTGGCTCGTCCGTCTTTTAGGACGGACGAGAAATCATCACCATGTCTCGTCTTGGTCCCTTAGGACGATGGAGACCACTTGGAATGATTTTCTTGACAAAAAAGCCCCTTCCTTCATCTGTGGACGAGGTATGTGGATGAGTTGGGAGTTGGAATGATTTTCTTGACAAAAAAGCCCCTTCCTTCATCTGTGGACGAGGTATGTGGATGAGTTGGGAGTTGGATATTTTTCCCAAACCATCAGACATAATACCTCCCATTTTGCCCAATGAATTTTTCTCCTATCACCCCTTTGTCCCCACCAAAATTTTCGAATGAGCATCTCAATGTCTTGACATAGACCAATTGGCAATCAAAAACAACTCATTGCAAACATAGGAATGGCTTAAACCACCGCCTTCAAAAGAACTTCTTTTCTCGATGGAAAGGTCCCTAGTCTTATGCTGGCGCATGGCTATTAATTACTGTCACTCCAAAGCTAGTGACATTGCCTATATTAGGTTATGAGCAAGTCCAACAGACAACCCCCGACTGGTGTGGTTCCAAGCTTCATGTAAGGATGACCCATTGGGACCTGAGCTAAGGAGAATCGTTGCATTTGGAGGAACAAGATTGGAAGCTCTCAATGTCACCTTTGCACACTTTGTGCTTATCTTTTAGGGTGGTCCCATTAGCACGTCTGTGCTTGTTTGTTCTTTTTCATTTCTTTTATGAATTTTAAAAAAAAAATTCCAAAAATAATAATATAATGTGATAAAAAAAAATAATTATAAATGAAAAATTATAAAAATATACTTAGTCTGATTATGTTCAAGTTCAAAGATTTTCCCCTCCATAATCGGGAAAGTCTAGTTTCAATGCCTTTTGAAAGTCGCCTCCAGTACCTGCTGGAAGCTCTATTGTCTTATTGGATTCTACACTCCCTGTTATGTTTTAGTTAGGGCTTTAAGGCTTTCAAAGAGCTAGTAAAACTGTTGCGATAGCCCTTGCAAGGCCTTTATTGATAATCTTGTTGTTACTTCATGCAAACCATGGATTAAATTAACAAGAAAATTGAGTACCTTTAACCATTCCAAGTCGATTGATAGGAGCTGATTGGGACTAACTAGTTCATTTAGTTGGGTGAACAGCGCAGTGACTAAGAGATTGAGTTGCAGAGTTTCTTAGATATCTGAGCAAGCAATTAGTTGAGATTGGTTTTTGAGCTGGCATTTAGTTAGTTATGATGTTAGTCAGTGACAGTTAGAATTAGTTAGTGACTAGCAACTTGTAACATAATGCATAACTGCAATTGATAGTTGATTATCTACTATAAAGGGCTATGGTTACTTGTAATTCACCATCTTAGGAAATAATAAGCAGAAGTACATTCTTCTCTCTCTAAGTTCTTCCTCTTCTCTCTGTGTTCTAATTCTTTAGGAGGCCTAGTTCCCTCGAAAAACTACTCATAATCTTCTTAATTCCATAAGAACCAGTGGGTTCTTATCATCAATGCTCTGATATCAAATGTAATAAACGATTTGCAAAGTTGGACTCTTAGGGAAATTAGTTAAACTTGACCAATTCAAGGTAGTCACCCTCCAAGAAAAGAGAATGAGTGAAAGAAATTGATTGAAAGGAAAGAGGAAAACTGTGACAAATTTCTTAACACTATTGACATTTGACAAGTATTTATACAGGTTGGTTCACTTTAGGTTCTCTAGTTTGTTGACTCAACTTATGTAACTAATTGAGTGAGACAACTGACTTACCAGCCAACTAATTGCAACAAACTCTTAACAGTCCTTTCTTTCATACAATAAACAATTAGTAGTAGACAATTAGATGTAAATATTACAACATTTAGGCTTATTACAAAAAATTCTTTATGTAAAACCTACCTATTTTACTTTGTGCATTTAATGAGGAGTTCTATTACAACTCAATTTCAGAAGGTGGGGAGGCTTGAATAATATTGTCCAGAACATTGATAGTGCTCGCGTCTTCCCGTCTTAAAGAAGTTCAATTATCTAAGTCTGGTGTGCAAGATGAACTTGAAGCTCTCTCTGGAGTATTGATCTCTCCATTATAAAAGTATTTTGCTAGTCCAACTGCCTTGTTCCAAACACTTCCAGAGCTAGCAGTTGCATTGCCTTGATATGCCTCTTGATCATGTTGATAATTCTTTAGTAATGGAATTAATGATAGTAGGAAACAAATTGTAGAAATGGCCGCTAATATAAGGTAGAGACCCCAGAAGCTCTGGATGCTCAAAGGATCAGTATCGTTGGATGTTTGATCTGTTGAACATTGACGTGAGGGAGTCAACCGTCTTTCTTCTAGATCTGTTAGGGTACCATCTTTTGATAGCTTTAGAATAGCTTCTGAAAAATCCTTCACTATTGGCGAGCCTTTTTGGAATGCCTGCATGGAGGGTAATTAGAAGTCATTCCCATTAGATAAAAAGATTGTCCTCTTCGTTTCACATGAAGTAAATACTATCTATTTCAGAGTAACAATTTTATTTCATGACAATGTATGAAGTGTCATGTCATTTAATATTCTAAATGACATGACACTCGTTACCCTTTAAACTTATAATTCTTAATCTAAAACATGAAATTGATACATCTCAAACAGTGAAAATCCTAATACATTTGGAATGGAATTGCTAAAACAAAAAATCATAGCATGTTTGGACAATTCTCTATAATTAATATTTATTGAGGATTTATACGTTTAGAACATCTCTTAAGCTTTAAAACCATTGTAGACTTCTTTGAAATAATGAGTTTTACCCAACATAGAAAACTTGCAGAAACTCTCTACAAAATTGTTTCTTCCCATATTCAAACAGTCTGGAATCCACATTTTCTGCCAAGATTTCAAAAAGACCAATGTAATCTAAAATTTTAGTTTCTGATAAAGTAGAGATTGTCACGTTATTTAAAACTTTAAACAACATTGCATGAAATTGATACAATTCAATTGGCGAGAATGCTAATACATTTGGAATGGAATTACTAAAACAAAAATTATAGCATGTATGGAAAATTTTATTTAATCAATATTTATTGAGGATTTATGTCTTTAGAAGTCAGAACCAATGTCTGAAAATAAATGAAGACTTCTTAGAAATGATGAACTAGTTTTAGCCACCATCAAAAGCTTGTATAGAAACTCTCTACAAAATTGTTTCTTTCCATATTCAAACAGTCTGGAATTCAAATTTTCTGCAAAGAATTTATAAATACCTGAAATAATCTAAAAATGCATGAAAATTTTGAAATAAATTCTGTGATGGCCAGTGCTAATACGTAGTATGCTTCTGCTTCTTTTCTGGAAAAATTCAGTATTGAGCTTTATTTGGAATGATCAACTTGAAGTTATGTGGAAACTGAAAGGCTATAAGGAGTGTTTTTTTTTTTTTTTGGTGTGTGTTTGTGTGTGGAGGAAAGAGAGCATGTAGAAGGAATAGTTATCACTTACAAAGCCAAAACCTCCAAATCTATAGGTCTGTGTAGAGGTAGTGAATCCCTGGCAATACTTGTTGATGAAAACTCTCATATGGAAGTTCAAAAAAGGCAGCAGCTATGCTTTTGTTTCTAAAATGCTCTTCATAATCAGATTCATTTTTAACTTTAATGATGTTCTTTAAGTTAAACTTGAGCACTTCCTGCAGGTAAGTCATTACAAATGAATCACCATCACAACCAATTGGTGCATTGCTTCTCTTCAGCCACTCGATATCTCTAACTGGTTGAAGTCGTTGCACAGTGAGCATTGAAGACAGATTAGCAGTGTAGCTTGAGGTTAGGATCAACACAACAAAAAGCCAAACTACCACCACCAATCGAGTGAGGTTGCTATAAACTCTCTCCCCTGCAAATTAATGGATTCCACTCATTAGAAATCTCATCTTGGCTGTGTTTAGTCTTTTCTCTGGGGGCTCCTATTGATTAGAAAGCAATTTCATTGCAAGATGAACTTGATTGATCCTACAAGGGTTAATCACTTTTTAATATTGGCATTATGTTGTAAGAAAAATCTTGCATCAAATGAAAGTTTCTATTTCACACACAATTATATTTTCCAGTCATATATGACCTGCAACCTTCACCTTTTGTTAACTGCTATGCGTCACAGAGTACTTATCATAATCCCAAATATTGGTGTCCGTTAAAAAAATAATAATAATAAAATAAAACAGATTATAGAAATTGGTACTTACTGTGAGCAAAGAATAGAGTGGAGAATGTGAACCAAAGTGTGATACCAATCTGATTCTTCAATGTGCCATTAAATTCTGGATTATATTGATGCTCCAAGAACCAAACTATAAGCATTGTGTACATTAAGACGACACCAGTCATTAGCCACATTTTCTAGGTGAGAGGCTTCAAGCAGGGGTGGAGCCACGTAGTGGTTTTGGGGGTGGGGGGGCGGCCACTGCCAAAAAATAAATAAATAAAATTTCCATTAGAGTAGGTAGAAAAAAAAAATTGGGCCCCCCAATATTGGACAGCCGGCCCCTATGCCCAATTCTCAACTATTCTCCCAATCCCAACTCAAATATTCTCTCAAGCCCAGCTTTAGTTTTAGGCTTTATCACCTTATATACTCCAAATAAAACAAACTGACCCGCTCAAGTCCAAACACTAAAAACAAAACTTCACTTCTTCTTCATCTCAAAAAATCCACCCACGAAATCCCTTTTCTTACTTCTTATTCTTTTGTTTTGTCTTCTTTGATACACTTTCATTTGCACTGGTACTGTTGCCTACCTACCAGCCCTCAAAACTCCAATCCTCTGTACTCACAGTCCCAAAAAAAAAAAAAAATCCTGACCAATTTTTTCTTTCTTCATCAGCTTTAGTTTTGGAACTTGGTGACTGGTGAGTTTTCTTCTCTTTCTTAAGTATTAAACATTCATCTCTTTTTAGTGTCTTTTTTTATTTTCTCAACTATCTACACCTAAATATTCACATGATTTTTATATTTTCATAGATTTTTTAGAGAAATACATGATTGAAGGCATGGGGAGATTGTTTGTGATGAGTCTCGAAGGGAAGATCTAAAGTTGGAGGCAGTAGGCATCGCCACACGGGTGACCCATCTTTGCACTTTGTGAAGACAAAGTTTCTAAGGTAAAATTGTTTTGATTTATTACCTATTTTTGATTAGTTAGATATCATGTGGCAGTGGATGTGGCTGTGGCTGTGGCTGTTGTTAAATTGTTTGGTTTATGTTGTGTACCAATACTTGTGTGTTTAATTTTTGTTTTTGTTTGAGGGGTTATTATTAATTAAAGTCGTATTAAAAATGGGTTGTATGTTTAAATTATAATGAAAATTTTGTTTTTTCTTGAGTATGAATAATATCCATATAACTAAGTAAAAATTTCTAATTAAAATTTTATTTTTTAAACTTCTTTTCACAGTAATTTTTGAGTCATATTCTTAAAGTTAAAAGAATTATGAGCAAACGAAAAACAATTTATGCATTCTTTAAGAAAAAAGATGTTAGCAATTCAGAAATTAGGACATCTGTGGCTGTAGAAACAAATGTTGATACTTCAATGCCTGATAAACACCCTGACCTCTCCAAATGTTCAAGAATTCACTCTGAAGAGATAGATCGTGATCCAGGATCACGTAAACAAATATGTGAATTCCCTATCAACAAACAGGATGAAATTCGACGAGCTTATCTCAAAGAAGGTTCATATCAACCTAAAAATATAAACTATCCATATAAGGATGATACTCATCGTCGTCGATTTCAACTTTCATGGTTCGAATTAGCCCTCCCATGTAAAAATTCCTGACTACGCCCCTGGCTTCAAGAATATCCATGCTGATCCTTCAGGTTGTGCAGGAACTACCATGGACAACCCTAACTCGGCATATGGCTAAGTAAATTTCACATATTTTGTACAGTTGGCTAATATTGTCAAATCCCCAACAACAGCATCGAATGTCTTCCATTGTTTATGGTCCGTACAAAACAAGCATAGTTTTTAATCAGAAACAAGTTCATAACCGAGAAACTAAACAAAACAATAGACAAATGAAAAAAGTGCAGGTTATATACAACTTATTTTAGTCATAGATTCACCACTCTTCCAAGGGCATTCTCTCTTTCATTCAAACTTAGACTAACTATCACCAAAGTCATACTGGCAGTGTTTCTTGTTGTATAAGTTAGAAAGGAGTAGTTTCAAAGTTACGAGAAACCACAAGAAGAAAATTCTGTATAAATTTATCTCGTAGAAATGAGAAGTGTTTCTTGTTGTGTAAGTTAGAAATGAGAAGTTTCAAAGTTACGAGAAACCAGAAGAAGAAAATTCTGTATACACTACAAGAAAAACGGGCTATTGCGGCGGGTGCAAAAACTGCCGCTATATGTCGCCTATTGCGGCGCATTTTTGGCCCGCCACTATACATGAGATCTATTGCGGTGTTCTATATGCCGGCCGCAATAGTTCTAGTATTTTGCGGCATACTACAGCGGTGGGCCAATGACCCACCGTAATAGACCTATTTTAGCGGCATTAAGCTTAGATATAACGGCAGGTCATTGACCCGCCGCAATATGTACTCCTTTTTGCTGCGGGTTGGACCACCGCAATAGACCTTTAAATTTTCCACTATTTTTTTCGTCTTCCCACTTAAAGATCAAATGGTAAATTACATCCGATTAGCATGAAAATTGGCATGCATGTTAAGAACATATATAAAATGTGATCTAATGGTTGGATTGTCAAAATATGAATTGAACAATAAGTTATTGGTTGGTATAATATTTTTTAGAGTTACATCACATGTAAATTGAACTCAACCCTATATTTCTTAATTCGATATGAATTATGACAAATCTGTCGTTAGATTACATTATCTTCATATATTTTTTACGTTTACAAATTTTCCAGATGATCAAAGATTAATAGCCAAGTCATCAATCAATTGTTTAAATTCAAATTTTCGTAGTTTAAAATAACGCATAAAAGATGAGTTTAAAGATTAAATTGTAAATTACATCGAATTGGCATGAAAATTTGCATGCATGTTAAGAACATATAAAAAATGTAATCCAACGGTTGGATTTTAAAAATATGAATTTGATAATAAGTTATTGGGTGGTGTAACATTTTTTAGAGTTACACCATTGTAATATGAATCCAGCCCTATATTTCTTAATCTCATGTGAATTTTGATAAATCTACCGTCAGATTACATTATCTTCAGATATTTTTCATGCTTAAAAAATTTCATGGTGATCAAAGATTAATAGCCATGTCATCAATCAATTGTTTAAATTCAAATTTTTATAGTCTAAAATAACGCATAAAAGATAAGTTTAAAGATCAAAATGTAAATTACATCGGATTGGCATGAAAATTTGCATGCATGTTAAGAACATATAGAAAATGTAATCCAACGGTTGGACTTTCAACATACGAATTCAATAATAAGTTATTGGTTAGTGTAACATTTTTTAAAGTTAGATCAAGTGTAAATTGATACTAATCCTATATTTCTTCATTCAATGTGAATTTTGACAAATTTACTGTTAGATTATATTATCTTCATTTATTTTTCATGCTTACAAAAATTCATGGTGATCAAAGATTAATAGTCATGTCATCAATCAATTGTTTAAATTTAAGTTTTTGTAGTTTAAAATAATGCATAAAGATGAGTTTAAAGATCATATGATAAATTACATCCGATTGGCATGAAAATTGGCATGCAAGTTAAGAACATATATAAAATGTGATCTAACGTTTGGATTTTCAAAATATGAATCTAACAATAAGTTATTGGTTGGTGTAATATTTTTTAGAGTTACATCACATGTAAATTCAACCCAGCCCTATATTTCTTAATTCGATGTGAATTATGGCAAATCTATCGTTAGATTACATTATCTTCATATATTTTTCATGTTTACAAAATTTTTAGATGATCAAAGATTAATAACCATGTCATCAATCAATTGTCTAAATTCAAGTTTTTGTAGTCTAAAATAACGCATAAAAAATGAGTTTAAAGTTCAAAATGTAGATTACATCGGATTGGCAAGAAAATTTACATGCATGTTAAGAACATATAGAAAATGTAATCCAACGGTTGGATTTTCCACATACGAATTCAGCAATAAGTTATTGGTTGGTGTAACATTTTTTAGAGTTACATCAAGTGTAAATTGATCCCAACCCTATATTTCTTCATTTAATGTGAATTTTGACAAATATACCGTTAGATTACATTATCTTCATATATTTTTCATGCTTACAAAATTTCATGATGATCAAATATTAATAGCCATGTCATCAATCAATTGTTTAAATTCAAGTTTTTGTAGTTTAAAATAACACATAAAGATGAGTTTAAAGATCAAATCGTAAATTATATCCGATTGGCATGAAAATTGGCATGCATGTTAAGAACATTTATAAAATGTGATCTAACGGTTGGATTTTCAAAATATGAATTCATCAATAAGTTATTGGTTGGTGTAACATTTTCTAGAGTTACATCACGTGTAAATTGAACCCAACCCTATATTTCTTAATCTGATGTGAATTTTGATAAATCTACCGTTAGATTACATTATCTTCATATATTTTTCATGCTTACAAAATTTCATGGTGATCAAATATTAATAGTCATATCATCAATCAATTGTTTAAATTCAAGTTTTTGTAGTTTAAAATAACGCATAACGATGAGTTTAAAGATCAAATCGTAAATTACATCCGATTAGCATGAAAATTGCATGCATGTTAAGAACATATATAAAATGTGATCTAACGGTTGGATTTTCAAAATATGAATTCAACAATAAGTTATTGGTTGGTGTAACATTTTCTAAAGTTACATCACGTGTAAATTGAACCCAACCCTATATTTCTTAATTTGATGAGAATTTTGATAAATCTACCGTTAGATTACATTATCTTCATATATTTTTCATGCTTACAAAATTTCATGATGATCAAATATTAATAGCCATGTCATCAATCAATTGTTTAAATTCAAGTTTTTGTATTTTAAAATGACACATAAAGATGAGTTTAAAGATCAAATCGTAAATTACATTCGATTGGCATGAAAATTGGCATGCATGTTAAGAACATATATAAAATGTGATCTAACGGTTTGATTTTCAAAATATGAATTCAACAATAAGTTATCGGTTGGTGTAACATTTTCTAGAGTTACATCACGTGTAAATTGAACCCAAACCTATATTACTTAATTTGATGTAAATTTTGATAAATCTACCGTTAGATTATATTATCTACATATATTTTTCATGCTTACAAAATTTCATGTTGATCAAAGATTAATAGCCATGTCATCAATCAATTGTTTAAATTCAAGTTTTTGTAGTTTAAAATAACGCATAAAGATGACTTTAAAGATCAAATCGTAAATTACATCTGATTGGCATGAAAATTGGCACGCATGTTAAGAACATATATAAAATGTGATTTAACGGTTGGATTTTCAAAATATGAATTCAACAATAAGTTATTGGTTGGTGTAACATTTTCTAGAGTTACATCACGTGTAAATTGAACCCAACCCTATATTTCTTAATTTGATGTGAATTTTGATAAATCTACCGTTAGATTACATTATCTTCATATATTTTTCATGCTTACAAAATTTCATGTTGATCAAAGATTAATAGTCATGTCATCAATAAATTGTTTAAATTTAAGTTTTTGTAGTTTAAAATAACGCATAAAGATGAATTAAAAGATCAAATCGTAAATTACATCCGATTGGTATGAAAACTGGCATGCATGTTAAGAACATATATAAAATGTGATCTAACAGTTGGATTTTCAAAATATGAATTCAACAATAAGTTATTGGTTGGTGTAACATTTTCTAGAGTTACATCACGTGTAAATTGAACCCAACCCTATATTTCTTAATTTGATGCGAATTTTGATAAATCTACCGTTAGATTACATTATCTTCATATATTTTTCATGCTTACAAAATTTCATGGTGATCAAATATTAATAGCCATGTCATTAATCAATTGTTTAAATTCAAATTTTTATAGTTTAAAATAACGCATAAAGATGAGTTTAAAGATCAAATCGGAAATTACATCCGATTGGCATGAAAATTGGCATGCATGTTAAAAACATATATAAATTGTGATCTAACGGTTGGATTTTCAAAATATGAATTCAACAATAAGTTATTGGTTTGTGTAACATTTTCTAGAGTTACATCACATGTAAATTGAACCCAACCCTATATTTCTTAATTTGATGAGAATTTTGATAAATCTACCGTTAGATTACATTACCTTCATATATTTTTCATGCATACAAAATTTCATGGTGATCAAATATTAATAGTCATGTCATCAATCAATTGTTTAAATTCAAGTTTTTGTAGTTTAAAATAACGCATAACGATGAGTTTAAAGATCAAATCGTAAATTACATCCGATTAGCATGAAAATTGCATGTATGTTAAGAACATATATAAAATGTGATCTAACGGTTGGATTTTCAAAATATGAATTCAACAATAAGTTATTGGTTGGTGTAACATTTTCTAGAGTTACATCACGTGAAAATTGAACCCAAACCTATATTTCTTAATTTGATGTGAATTTTGATAAATCTACCGTTAGATTACATTATCTTCATATATTTTTCATGCTTACAAAATTTCATGTTGATCAAAAATTAATAGCCATGTCATCAATCAATTGTTTAAATTCAAGTTTTTGTAGTTTAAAATAACGCATAAAGATTAATTTAAAGATCAAATCGTAAATTAAATCCGATTGGTATGAAAATTGGCATGCACGTTAAGAACATATATAAAATGTGATCTAACGGATGGATTTTCAAAATATGAATTCATCAATAAGTTATGGGTTGGTGTAACAGTTTCTAGAGTTACATCACGTGTAAATTGAACCCAACCCTATATTTCTTAATTTGATGTGAATTTTGATAAATCTACCGTTAGATTACATTATCTTCATATATTTTTCATGCTTACAAAATTTCATGATGATCAAATATTAATATCCATGTCATCAATCAATTGTTTAAATTCAAGTTTTTGTAGTTTAAAATAACGCATAAAGATGAGTTTAAAGATCAAATCGTAAATTATATCCGATTGGCATGAAAATTGGCATGCATGTTAAGAACATATATAAAATGTGATCTAACGGTTGGATTTTCAAAATATGAATTCATCAATAAGTTATTGGTTGGTGTAACATTTTCTAGAGTTACATCACGTGTAAATTGAACCCAACCCTATATTTCTTAATGTGATGTGAATTTTGATAAATCTACCGTTAGATTACATTATCTTCATATATTTTTCATGCTTACAAAATTTCATGCTGATCAAATATTAATAGTCATATCATCAATCAATTGTTTAAATTCAAGTTTTTGTTGTTTAAAATAACGCATAACGATGAGTTTAAAGATCAAATCGTAAATTACATCCGATTGGCATGAAAATTGCATGCATGTTAAGAACATATATAAAATGTGATCTAACGGTTGGATTTTCAAAATATGAATTCAACAATAAGTTATTGGTTGGTGTAACATTTTCTAGAGTTACATCACGTGTAAATTGAACCCAAACCTATATTTTTAATTTGATATGAATTTTGATAAATCTACCGTTAGATTACATTATCTTCATATATTTTTCATGCTTACAAAATTTCATGTTGATCAAAGATTAGTAGCCATGTCATCAACCAATTGTTTAAATTCAAGTTTTTGTAGTTTAAAATAACGCATAAAGATTAATTTAAAGATCAAATCGTAAATTAAATCCGATTGGTATGAAAATTGGCATGCATGTTAAGAACATATATAAAATGTGATCTAACGGTTGGATTTTCAAAATATGAATTCATCAATAAGTTATTGGTTGGTGTAACAGTTTCTAGAGTTACATCACGTGTAAATTGAACACAACCCTATATTTCTTAATTTGATGTGAATTTTGATAAATCTACCGTTAGATTACATTATCTTCATATATTTTTCTTGCTTACAAAATTTCATGATGATCAAATATTAATAGCCATATCATCAATCAATTGTTTAAATTCAAGTTTTTGTAGTTTAAAATAACGCATAAAGATGAGTTTAAAGATCAAATCGTAAATTATATCCGATTGGCATGAAAATTGGCATGCATGTTAAGAACATATATAAAATGTGATCTAACGGTTGAATTTTCAAAATATGAATTCAACAATAAGTTATTGGTTGGTGTAACATTTTCTAGAGTTACATCACGTGTAAATTGAACCCAACCCTATATTTCTTAATGTGATGTGAATTTTGATAAATCTACCGTTAGATTACATTATCTTCATATATTTTTCATGCTTACAAAATTTCATGGTGATCAAATATTAATAGTCATATCATCAATCAATTGTTTAAATTCAAGTTTTTGTTGTTTAAAATAACGCATAACGATGAGTTTAAAGATCAAATCGTAAATTACATCCGATTGGCATGAAAATTGCATGCATGTTAAGAACATATATAAAATGTGATCTAACGGTTGGATTTTCAAAATATGAATTCATCAATAAGTTATTGGTTAGTGTAACATTTTCTAGGGTTACATCACGTGTAAATTGAACCCAACCCTATATTTCTTAATTTGATATGAATTTTGATAAATCTACCGTTAGATTACATTATCTTCATATATTTTTCATGCTTACAAAATTTCATGGTGATCAAATATTAATAGCCATGTCATCAATTAATTGTTTAAATTCAAGTTTTTGTAGTTTAAAATAACACATAAAGATGAGTTTAAAGATCAAATCGTAAATTACATCCGATTGGCATGAAAATTGGCATGCATGTTAAGAACATATATAAAATGTGATCTAATGGTTGGATTTTCAAAATATGAATTCAACAATAAGTTATTGGTTGATGTAACATTTTCTAAAGTTAGATCACGTGTAAATTGAACCCAACCCTATATTTCTTAATTTGATATAAATTTTAATAAATCTACCGTTAGATTACATTATCTTCACATATTTTTCATACTTACAAAATTTCATGGTGATCAAAGATTAATAGTCATGTCATTAACCAATTGTTTAAATTCAAGTTTTTGTAGTTTAAAATAACGCATAAAAATGAGTTTAATAATCAAATCGTAAATTATATCCGATTGGCATGAAAATTGGCATGCATGTTAAGAACATATATAAAATGTGATCTAACGGTTGAATTTTCAAAATATGAATTCAACAATAAGTTATTGGTTGGTGTAACATTTTCTAGAGTTACATCACGTGTAAATTGAACCCAACCCTATATTTATTAATTTGATGTGAATTTTGATAAATCTACCTTTAGATTACATTATCTTCATATATTTTTCATGCTTACAAAATTTCATGGTGAACAAATACTAATAGCCATGTCATCAATCAATTGTTTAAATTCAAGCTTTTGTAGTTTAAAATAACGCATAAAGATGAGTTTAAAGATCAAATCGAAAATTACATCCGGTTGGCATGAAAATCGGCATGCATGTTAAGAACATATATAAAATGTGATCTAACGGTTGAATTTTCAAAATATGAATTCAACAATAAGCTATTGGTTAGTGTAACATTTTCTAGGGTTACATCACGTGTAAATTGAACCCAACCCTATATTTCTTAATTTGATGTGAATTTTGATAAATCTACCGTTAGATTACATTATCTTCATATATTTTTCATGCTTACAAAATTTCATGGTGATCAAATATTAATAGCCATGTCATCAATTAATTGTTTAAATTCAAGTTTTTGTTGTTTAAAATAACGCATAAAGATGAGTTTAAAGATCAAATCGTAAATTACATCCGATTGGCATGAAAATTGGCATGTATGTTAAGAACATATATAAAATGTGATCTAATGGTTGGATTTTCAAAATATGAATTCATCAATAAGTTATTGGTTGGTGTAACATTTCTTAGAGTTACATCACGTGTAAATTGAACCCAACCCTATATTTCTTAATTTGATATAAATTTTGATAAATCTACCGTTAGATTACATTATCTTCATATATTTTTCATACTTACAAAATTTCATGGTGATCAAAGATTAATAGTCATGTCATTAATCAATTGCTTAAGTTCAAATTTTTGTAGTATAAAATAACGCATAAAAGATAAGTTCAATGATCAAAATGTAGATTACATCGGATAGGCATGAAAATTTGCATACATGTTAAGAACATATAGAAAATGTAATCCAACGGTTGGATTTTCAACATAAGAATTCAACGATAAGTTATTGGTTGGTGTAACATTTTTTAAAGTTAGATCAAGTGTAAATTGATCCTAATCCTATATTTCTTCATTCAATGTGAATTTTGACAAATTTACCGTTAGATTACATTATCCTCATATATTTTTCATGCTTACAAAAATTCATGTTGATCAAAGATTAGTAGCCATGTCATCAACCAATTGTTTAAATTCAAGTTTTTGTAGTTTAAAATAACGCATAAAGATGAATTTAAAGATCAAATCGTAAATTAAATCCGATTGGTATGAAAATTGGCATGCATGTTAAGAACATATATAAAATGTGATCTAACGATTTGATTTTCAAAATATGAATTCATCAATAAGTTATTGGTTGGTGTAACATTTTCTAGAGTTACATCACGTGTAAATTGAACCCAACCCTATATTTCTTAATTTGATGTGAATTTTGATAAATATACCGTTAGATTACATTATCTTCATATATTTTTCATGCTTACAAAATTTCATGATGATCAAATATTAATAGTCATGTCATCAATCAATTGTTTAAATTCAAGTTTTTGTAGTTTAAAATAACGAATAAAGATGAGTTTAATAATCAAATAGTAAATTATATCCGATTGGCATGAAAATTGGCATGCATGTTAAGAACATATATAAAATGTGATCTAACGGTTGAATTTTCAAAATATGAATTCAACAATAAGTTTTTGGTTGGTGTAACATTTTCTAGAGTTACATCACGTGTAAATTGAACCCAACCCTATATTTATTAATTTGATGTGAATTTTGATAAATCTACCTCTAGATTACATTATCTTCATATATTTTTCATGCTTACAAAATTTCATGGTGATCAAATACTAATAGCCATGTCATCAATCAATTGTTTAAATTCAAGCTTTTATAGTTTAAAATAACGCATAAAGATGAGTTTAAAGATCAAATCGAAAATTACATCCGGTTGGCATGAAAATCGGCATGCATGTTAAGAACATATATAAAATGTGATCTAACGGTTGAATTTTCAAAATATGAATTCAACAATAAGTTATTGGTTAGTGTAACATTTTCTAGGGTTACATCACGTGTAAATTGAACCCAACCCTATATTTCTTAATTTGATGTGAATTTTGATAAATCTACTGTTAGATTATATTATCTTCATATATTTTTCATGCTTACAAAATTTCATGGTGATCAAATATTAATAGCCATGTCATCAATTAATTGTTCAAATTCAAGTTTTTGTAGTTTAAAATAACGCATAAAGATGAGTTTAAAGATCAAATCGTAAATTATATCCGATTGGCATGAAAATTGGCATGCATGTTAAGAACATATATAAAATGTGATCTAATGGTTGGATTTTCAAAATATGAATTCAACAATAAGTTATTGGTTGATGTAACATTTTCTAAAGTTACATCACGTGTAAATTGAACCCAACCCTATATTTCTTAATTTGATATAAATTTTGATAAATCTATCGTTAGATTACATTATCTTCATATATTTTTCATACTTACAAAATTTCATGGTGATCAAAGATTAATAGTCATGTCATTAATCAATTGTTTAAGTTCAAATTTTTGTAGTATAAAATAACGCATAAAAGATAAGTTTAATGATCAAAATGTAGATTACATCGGATAGGCATGAAAATTTGCATACATGTTAAGAACATATAGAAAATGTAATCCAACGGTTGGATTTTCAACATAAGAATTCAACGATAAGTTATTAGTTGGTGTAACATTTTTTAAAGTTAGATCAAGTGTAAATTGATCCTAATCCTATATTTCTTCATTCAATGTGAATTTTGACAAATTTACCGTTAGATGACATTATCTTCATATATTTTTCATGCTTACAAAATTTCATGGTGATCAAATATTAATAGTCATATCATCAATCAATTGTTTAAATTCAAGTTTTTGTTGTTTAAAATAACGCATAACGATGAGTTTAAAGATCAAATCGTAAATTACATCCGATTGGCATGAAAATTGCATGCATGTTAAGAACATATATAAAATGTGATCTAACGGTTGGATTTTCAAAATATGAATTCATCAATAAGTTATTGGTTAGTGTAACATTTTCTAGGGTTACATCACGTGTAAATTGAACCCAACCCTATATTTCTTAATTTGATATGAATTTTGATAAATCTACCGTTAGATTACATTATCTTCATATATTTTTCATGCTTACAAAATTTCATGGTGATCAAATATTAATAGCCATGTCATCAATTAATTGTTCAAATTCAAGTTTTTGTAGTTTAAAATAACGCATAAAGATGAGTTTAAAGATCAAATCGTAAATTATATCCGATTGGCATGAAAATTGGCATGAAAATTGGCATGCATGTTAAGAACATATATAAAATGTGATCTAATGGTTGGATTTTCAAAATATGAATTCAACAATAAGTTATTGGTTGATGTAACATTTTCTAAAGTTACATCACGTGTAAATTGAACCCAACCCTATATTTCTTAATTTGATATAAATTTTGATAAATCTATCGTTCGATTACATTATCTTCATATATTTTTCATACTTACAAAATTTCATGGTGATCAAAGATTAATAGTCATGTCATTAATCAATTGTTTAAGTTCAAATTTTTGTAGTATAAAATAACGCATAAAAGATAAGTTTAATGATCAAAATGTAGATTACATCGGATAGGCATGAAAATTTGCATACATGTTAAGAACATATAGAAAATGTAATCCAACGGTTGGATTTTCAACATAAGAATTCAACGATAAGTTATTAGTTGGTGTAACATTTTTTAAAGTTAGATCAAGTGTAAATTGATCCTAATCCTATATTTCTTCATTCAATGTGAATTTTGACAAATTTACCGTTAGATGACATTATCTTCATATATTTTTCATGCTGACAAAATTTCATGGTGATCAAATATTAATAGTCATATCATCAATCAATTGTTTAAATTCAAGTTTTTGTAGTTTAAAATAACGCATAACGATGAGTTTAAAGATCAAATCGTAAATTACATCCGATTGGCATGAAAATTGGCATGCATGTTAAGAACATATATAAAATGTGATCTAACTTTTGGATTTTCAAAATATAAATTTAACAATAAGTTATTAGTTGGTGTAATATTTTTTAGAGTTACATCACATGTAAATTGAACCCAGCCCTATATTTCTTAATTCGATGTGAATTATGACAAATCTATCGCTAGATTACATTATCTTCATATATTTTTCATGTTTACAAAATTTCTAGATGATCAAAGATTAATAGCCATGTCATCAATCAATTGTTTAAATTCAAGTTTTTGTAGTCTAAAATAACGCATAAAAGATGAGTTTAAAGTTCAAATTGTAGATTACATCGGATTGGCATGAAAATTTACATGCATGTCAAGAACATAGAGAAAATGTAATCCAACGGTTGGATTTTCCACATACGAATTCAGCAATAAGTTATTGGTTGGTGTAACATTTTTTAGAGTTAATTCAAGTGTAAATTGATCACAACCCTATATTTCTTCATTTAATGTGAATTTTGACAAATATACTGTTAGATTACAATATCTTCATATATTTTTCATGCTTACAAAATTTCATGGTGATCAAAGATTAATAGCTATGTCATTAATCAATTGTTTAAATTCAAGTTTTTGTAGTTTAAAATAACGCATAAAGATGAGTTTAAAGATCAAATGGTAAATTACATCTAATTGGTATGCATGTTAAGAACATATATAAAATGTGATCTAACGGTTGGATTTTCAAAATATGAATTCTACAATAAGTTGTTGGTTGGTGTAACATTTTTTAAAGTTACATCAAGTGTAAATTGAACTCAATCCTATATTTCTTAATTTGATGTGAATTTTGATAAATATACCGTTAAATTACATTATCTTCATATATTTTTCATGCTTATAAAATTTCTTGTTGATCAAAGATTAATAGCCATGTCATCAATCAATTGTTTAAATTCAAGTTTTTGTAGTTTAAAATAACGCATAAGGATGAATTTAAAGATCAAATCGTAAATTACATCCTATTGGCATGAAAATTGGCATGCACGTTAAGAACATATATAAAATGTGATCTAACGGTTGGATTTTCAAAATATGAATTCAACAAAAAGTTATTGGTTGGTGTAACATTTTCTAGAGTTACATCACGTGTAAATTGAACCCAAACCTATATTTCTTAATTTGATGTGAATTTTGATAAATCTACCGTTAGATTACATTATCTTCATATATTTTTCGTGCTTACAAAATTTCATGGTGATCAAATATTAATAGTCATGTCATCAATCAATTGTTTAAATTCAAGTTTTTGTAGTTTAAAATAATGCATAAAGATGAGTTTAAAGATGAAATCGTAAATTACATCTGATTGGCATAAAAATTGGCATGCATGTTAAGAACATATATAAAATGTGATCTAACGGTTGGATTTTCAAAATATGAATTCAACAATAAGTTATTGTTTGGTGTAACATTTTCTAGAGTTACATCACGTGTAAATTGAACCCAACCCACCCAACCCTATATTTCTTGATTTGATGTGAATATTGATAAATCTACCGTTTAGATTACATTATCTTCATATATTTTTCATGCTTACAAAATTTCATGTTGATCAAAGATTAATAGCCATGTCTTCAATCAATTGTTTAAATTCAAGTTTTTGTAGTTTAAAATAACGCATAAAGATGAGTTTAAAGATCAAATGGTAAATTACATCCGATTGGCATGAAAATTGGCATGCATGTTAAGAACATATATAAAATGTGATCTAACGGTTGGATTTTCAAAATATGAATTCAACAATAAGTTATTGGTTGGTGTAACATTTTCTAGAGTTACATCACGTGTAAATTGAATCCGACCCTATATTTCTTAATTTGATGTGAATTTTGATAAATCTACCGTTAGATTACATTTTCTTCATATATTTTTCATGCTTACAAAATTTCGTAGTGATCAAATATTAATAGCAACGTCATCAATCAATTGTTTAAATTCAAGTTTTTGTAGTTTAAAATAACGCATAAAGATGATTTTAAAGAACAAATCGTAAATTACATCCGATTGGCATGAAGATTGGCATGCATGTTAAGAACATATATAAAATGTGATCTAACGGTTGGATTTTCAAAATATGAATTCAACAATAAGTTATTGGTTAGTGTAACATTTTCTTGAGTTACATCACGTGTAAATTGAACCCAACCCTATATTTTTTAATTTGATGTGAATTTTGATAAATCTACCATTAGATTACATTATTTTCATATATTTTTCATACTTACAAAATTTCATGTTGATCAAAGATTAATAGCCATGTTATCAATCAATTGTTTAAATTCAAGTTTTTGTAGTTTAAAATAACGCATAAAGATGAGTTTAAAGATCAAATCATAAATTACATCCGATTGGCATGAAAATTGACATGCATGTTAATAACATATATAAAATGGGATCTAACGGTTGGATTTTCAAAATATGAATTCAACAATAAGTTATTGGTTGGTGTAACATTTTCTAGAGTTACATCACGTGTAAATTGAACCCAACCCTATATTTCTTAATTTGATGTGAATTTTGATAAATCTACCGTTAGATTATATTATCTTCATATATTTTTCATGCTTACAAAATTTCATGTTGATCAAAGATTAATAGCCATGTCATCAATCAATTGTTTAAATTCAAGTTTTTGTAGTTTAAAATAACGCATAAAGATGAGTTTAAAGATCAAATCGTAAATTACATCCGATTGGCATGAAATTTGACATGCATGTTAAGAACATATATAAAATGTGATCTAACGGTTGGATTTTTAAAATATGAATTCAACAATAAGTTATTGGTTGGTGTAACATTTTCTAGAGTTACATCACGTGTAAATTGAACCCAACCCTATATTTCTTAATTTGTTGTGAATTTTGATAAATCTACCGTTAGATTACATTATCTTCATATATTTTTCTTGCTTACAAAATTTCATGGTGATCAAATATTAATAGCCATGTCATCAATCAATTGTTTAAATTCAAGTTTTTGTAATTTAAAATAACGCGTAAAGATGAGTTTAAAGATTAAATCGTAAATTACATCCGATTTGCATTCATGTTAAGAACATATATAAAATGTGATCTAACGGTTGGATTTTCAAAATATGAATTCAACAATAAGTTATTGATTGATGTAACATTTTCTAGAGTTACATTACGTGTAAATTGAACCCAACCCTATATTTCTTAATTCGATATGAATTTTGACAAATCTACCGTTAGATTACATTATCTTCATATATTTTTCATGCTTACAAAATTTCTTGGTGATCAAAGATTAATGGCTATGTCAACAATTAATTATTTAAATTCAAGTTTTTGTAATTTAAAATAACATATAAAAGATGAGTTTAAAGATCAAATGGTAAATTACATCCGATTGGCATGAAATTTTTTATGCATGTTAAGAACATATAGAAAATGTGATCCAACGGTTGGATTTTCAAAATATGAATTCAACAATATGTTATTGGTTGGTATAACATTTTTTAGAGTTACATCAAGTTTAACTTGAACCTGATCCTATATTTCTTAATTCGATGTGAATTTTGACAAATCTACCGTTAGATTACATTATTTTCATATATTTTTCATGTTTACGAGAATGAACCTTTCGTTACACTCTTCAAATCCAACGGTTTGATTTCAAATCTAAGAATGACACGTGATGGACATGTGTTGTGTACTTATATGGTTATATATATTCCCTCAATCTGACCATCCAATTAGTCATATTATTTTTTTTAAAAGTAAACGTAGTTTATATATATATATATATATATATATGGGAAAAGTAAACGTAGTTAGTCACATATTAAAATTCTTATATAAATTTAATATATAATAGCTATGATCATTTTTTTTAAAACTTTTTTTTAATAAGATAGATCGTGTGATAATTTTTGTTGTATGGTGATTTTTTTTTTCTTTTTGAGAAAGTTGTGTGGTGATTTTTATTTAGTATATGTTATTTTTTTTTAATTTTTAAGTTTTATTTCATATCTCATTAATATTAGATTTTTAATATTTTGCCCTCATTAACTCACTTAGATATATAGATGTGTTTGATTCATGTACAATTACAAAATGCATGACAAAATGGTAATTGCTAGTCAAAAATGGTAATTTATTTACTATAATAATTTATATATTTATTATTTTATTTTATACAAATTTAAAAAATATAATTTATTATATATTTCTTTATGTAACATTAATGTATACTCAGATGACTAGCTCAGTGGTGTGCAGCACGGGTTTTGCCCATATGGTCTCTAGTTCGAGACTTGACTTTGCTTAAAATTTATTAAAAATTTAAAAAATCTTATTTCAGATTTTAAAACCCTAGCAATAACATCATATAAATATGTCTTTTCTTTTCTCCCAGCCGCCTCCTTCCCCAAATTCTTTTCTCTTCCTTCAGAGTCTTTGCCCTTCCCAAATTTTTTTTCTCTCTTCAAGAGACGCCAATAAGTTTGGCCCCCTTTTGCAATCTAATCCTTTTGTTATTCTTTTCTTTGTCTTGTGTTTATTATAGTCAACGAGCAGTCACGGCCGCATTGTCTTGTTCGAGAGGCAATGATGATTCAAGAGATTTGAGAGGGAAGAAGAAGAAGACGTCGGTGAAAACGTCGGTGTGGTGGGACATAGAGAACTGTCAAGTGCAAAAAGAGAGTGACCCACACAAAATCGCTCAGAACATCAGTTCCGCACTCGTCAAATGAACTACTGCGGCCCTGTCTCTATCTCCGCTTACGGCGACACCAACCGCATTAACTCCGCCGTCCAACAAGCTCTCTCCTCCACCGGCATCTCCCTCAACCACGTCCCCGCTGGTAACCCTTTTCAACTCACTCAAATTTTTTTTTTAATTTTTTTAATTTATTACTTCTAGATCTTAGATTAAATCTAGTGTTAATTGTAAATATATATATATTTATTTAGGGGTGAAAGATGCGACTGACAAGAAGGTGTAGTAGTACTAGTAGTAGACTTGTTCTACGGTTTTTATTAATGTCAAACCTGGAAAGATCATATAGAGAGTAATGGAAGTTATAGAAGGGGAAAAAAGCTACTAATGCTTAGTGGAGAAAACAAGAGGTTGGCTTGTGAGCATTGACTTTGGAATAAGGCATGGGGATAATACCTAGATTATTTTCTTGTAATAATTGGTGGTGGAATGGTTTTGTGGTTTATTGTTATCTCTTTGCTTGTCCATTTTTCTAGAAGTAAAGAACACTCGGAAATTTCAAGGTAAATTGAATGACTGAACAAGAAGTTTTATTTTATTTTATTATTATTATATTTTATTTTAGTCTCAGAATTATATTTGCATGCTTTTTTTTTCTTTTTTTTTTTAAATTTTTTTTATAGAAGTACTACATTGATATGAATAAAGTTTTGCAATGTTACGCTAAAATTTTACATATATTTCTTTAAATCTCCATCTAGAACCAGTCATCACTTTTTTATTTTTTTAAAGCAAAAACACTTAACTAGAATACTTGAGTTCAATAATTGATCAAATTGGATAGAATTCTGTAGAGACTAGAATAGTGAACACAGTAATGAACATCTTTGATTGATTTTCCGTGGTCAACCAAAATGTTTTCAAGGTGACTAATACTGTCAAGCACTCCAAATGCATGAAAGTGGAACATTCTGTGCAAAAGGTTTATGCTGAAACAAATAAGGCCTATAAGTGGAGGGTTCCTGAGGCTAACTTGGGATTAAGATTTGTGAATAGTGTTATCATGCTTCATCCATTGCCAAGAGCAAACGCATCTGAATACATGCTTAGTATCTATAATTTATTAATTATTTTTTGATCCAGTTGCTCAAAGTGATGGAGCTGAATGCTACTAAATGGCACACAATAGATATTTAAATCTCTGTTCTATATATCCCATGGACTTCAACCGTATTATTGCTTAGTTTGCCCGTTGAATTGTATCATAACATAATTGTAACCATCATTGCCTTTGTGCTACCCAGTGTTCAGTAGTTTCAATAGATTTTTAGTGCCATCTCTAAGGGTCACTTTCTTATTCTAGATTGTGCCTTGTAAAATATGAAGTTCTTTTTCTTTTTGTGTGCATATGAACTATTGGAAGTTGACTTGTGCCTAGCTATTAATCAACAGGTCTATCAGTATCTCTACTTAGGCACTTTTTGATATTTGAACTAATGTGTGTTTTTCTCATCTCAAGTAATGCTCATAAAGTTTCGTGCTCCTATATGCTTATATCAAGTAATCCTCACTAACATATTCTAGATTGCACCTTGTAAAATATCATATCATTTTAGTTTTTGCACGCATGTGTGTGTATCAACTGTAAAAGTTGACTTGTGGTTTGCTATTAATCAACATGTCTATTAGTATCTCTTCTTAGGTGCTTTATTTTATTTTATTTTATTTTATTTTATTTGAACTAGTGTATGTGCTCATCTCAAGTAATCCTCATAAAGTTTGATGCTTCTATGTCTTCAAATAGCTCCAATTTATTTGGCATCATGTATAAAGTAGGAAATGAGTTTGCTAGAGATTTTATTGAGCAAGCAACCTGTTCAAAATAATCAAGTACTACTTAAGGTAAATGATTCACCTTTCAATGTAAGGTTTTTTGGATTTTAGTGTCCTATAATTTGACGGAGATATTTGTAACTGATTCAAGTTGCATATTTTTATGCAGATTATAGAGATATGCCGTATGTATGAACTTGACAGTGTTAGTTCAAACATTATAAAGGTATACATTATTTGGTGTAGCATACTTGTACATATACATGTGTGTGAGTGTGTTTTAGTGTTTGTTATTGAATTGAGAGGTTTATGGAAATGAAGTTGAAATTTTGAGTTCCTTAACTGTAATTACAGGTTTCGATTACGATGATTAGTGCTTCAAAGGAGAAAACACAAGTAAGGATCTCTTAGTTATATTCATAAATTTGATTGCTAAGCTGGTTTTATGTTACAAAATTGTAGCTTTGTGAATAAAGTTGCAAACTTGGTTATAAAAGTAATACTTATTTGTGCTTTGCAATTCACTAATTTGTAAAAATCTTACATAAATAGGCTTACATTAGGAGTCAACTGGTGGTGGAGTCAACTGATTTTCCACAGAAGTTATTTTACTGTTTTTGGTGGGGACTACGAAATCTGAGGTATGCTTATATAGGATATTTTTCTTTTATGCTGAATTAGTTGGCTACAATAGGGTCACTTAGTGTGTGTATTGCATTGAGTTTCTAGTTTTACCGCAGTTTTTGGAAGTGTTGAAGGATATTTTTAAACACTTTGGAACTTTGATTGTGGTATTAGCTTGAAACTTTGATGATGGTTATAGACAATGTTATGTATTTGATAATATATTTCTATGTTAATATAATGTTAGTTTGGAGACATTTGTGGTGTTGTTAATTAGTTACATTTGTAGTATTGTTTTAGTAGAACTAAAATTATTACAGGTTGTTTGTAATGGGACTATTTATTTTATTTTAATAAATGTAACCTATAGCAGCGGGCAAAAGTGCTGCTAAAGGTCTAAAATTATGTTATAATTGAATCCCTATAGCGGCGTTTATAGCCCGCCGTTAAAGCTTCAAACATATAGCGGCGGGCGTAACCGCCGCTAAAAGGTGCATATAGCGGCGGGCGTAACCGCCGCTAAAAGGTGCATAGAGTTTGTTGTTTAATAAACCCTATAGCGGCGTTTATTGCTCGCCGCTAAAGGTTGTCACCTATAGCAGTGGGTCTATCCCGCTGTTAAAAGGTCACTTGACCTGAATGGTAATCTCATATGGCGGAGGTTTTTTGCCCGCCGCAATAGGCCAAAAGCGCCGCTAAATGGACGATCTATTGTGGCGTTTTTTATTACCACTGCAATAGAGCTATTGCAGCACCGCAAGGTTGGCAGGTAGAACCGCCGCAATAGCTCCCGCCACAATAGGCCAAATGGACCTTTAGCGGCGCTTTTTTGGGCTTTTGCAGCGGTTTTGGCCCGCTGCAATAGGCCAGTTTTTTTGTAGTGATAAATTTATCTTGTAGAAATTTGACCTATAGAAATTTTGACTCGAAGGCTCTGTTCTACGCAAGATCAAGACTGTAGAGAATTTACAAATCTCTTTTCTTCCTTTATAAGATAATCAAAGTTAAAAAAAAAAAAAAAAATTTACGATACATGATGTATTGTGATTGGTAGAACATAAAGTGGAACACCTAGAGGGGGATAGATGATTTCTATTCAACTTTGGTGGTCTATTGAATTGAATTTCATTTATACTAAATATTAATATATCCAAAGAAACTTTTTGCTAGGCGAGTATAAACAATGAGGAAAATTTTTGGGATGTTCATAAATATAAGTGAACATATAAACAAATTGAGAAATTAATGGGGGAGTTTGTTTTTTTTGTGTCATGCAAGTATGAAAAGCATGAAAATTAACGAAGAGATTCAAGAAACCGAATGGTAAATCTAGAGTTGTTACCTTATTGTGACACAATCAACTAGATCCTCATAGGTGCCATTCAAGGGTATGAATTTATAGGGTAGAGAATAAGGCAATTTTGTAAGCACCTCTTTGAAAACATCAATGCACCAACCTTCAAATTTGGAATTATCTAGGTTCCCGCTGTAGTCAACCTTTACAAACTTCTAAAATGAAGTTCTACCTGGAACTCCAATTTTCAATGGATTTTGTTCAGTAGGCATTGCCCAACCCTTTGGAACTTGAATTGGGTATCCTGGCCAAGTTACTGACCTGCAATTTTCTCTGTACAACTTTTCATCTCAACACTTTCTGAGAACCTAGACACTGATATCCAAAAGTCTAATTCTTCGTATCCTTTCTTTACAACATTTACTATCCTCAATATAGGAGTTTGCAGCAGCTTTCCCGCTTCAAAATGTATTTGGTCACTTAAACCAGAGAAATTGCTTGATAGGATATTTTCTAACATTATCTTTGGGCTAATGGAGTTATTAACCGTTCTCTCTATGACTTGTGAAATTGTCATAATGCTATCATATGCTCTCAGAGCATAAATTCCAGGTTCATGGTTATGTTCCTCGGGATACTTGGTTTCAAAGATTTTTGTGAACTGAGCATAGAAATCTTTATAAGAATTGCTACTATTAGAATAGTAGGTCTTGATTCCCAAAGCACCTTCCATAGAGGAAATAACAGAGTTGTTAATAGAGTCTAGTACACTTGCAACACTCTCGGGAATTATCCAAGTTGGCACCCTCCCTACGAGTCCTACTTTCTTAGCTTCTCTGAACAAATGAGATACCATTGGTATTGATGATTGAAGAACGATAAAAACCTGAGATTGTGTTGTTAACTATAGTTTCAAAAGCTCATTAAGAACAAACTCCCCTGCATTAGGGAGAGAAGAAATTGGTGGAAGAACCAATTGGCAAGGGCGTAGCCAGGAATTTTTACATGGGGGGGCTGATTCGAACCATGAAGGTTGAAATCGACGACGATGAGTATCATCGTTATTTGGATAGTCTATATTTTTAGGTTGATATGAACCTTCTTTGAGATAAGCTCGTTGAATTTCATCTTGTTTGTTGATAGGGAATTCACATATTTGTTTACGTGATCCTGGATCACGATCTATCTCTTCAGAGTGAATTCTTAAACATTTGGAGGGGTCAGGGTGTTTATCAGGTATTGAAGTATCAACATTTGTTTCTACAGCCACAGGTGTCATAATTTCTGAATTGCTAACATCTTTTTTCTTAAAGAATGCATGAATTGTTTTTCGTTTGCTTATAATTCTTTTAACTTTAAGAATATGACTAAAAAATTAACGTGAAAAGAAGTTTAAAAAATAAAATTTTAATTAGAAATTTTTACTTAGTTATATGGATGTTATTCATACTCAAGGAAAAACAAAATTTTTACTATAATTTAAACATACAACCCATTTTTAATACGACTTTAATTAATAATAACCTCTCAAACAAAAACAAAAATTAAACACACAAGTATTGGTACACAACATAAACCAAACAATTTAACAACACCCACAGCCACATGATATCTAACTAATCAAAAATAGGTAATAAATCAAAACAATTTTACCTTAGAAACTTTGTTTTTACAAAGTGCAAAGATGGGTCACCCATGTGGCAATGCCTACTGCCTCCAACTTTAGATCTTCCCTTCAAGGCTCATCACAAACAATCTCCCCATGCTTTCAATCATGTATTTCTCTAAAAAATCTATGAAAATATAAAAAGCATATGAATATTTAGGTGTAGATAGTTGAGAAAATCAAAAAAAGACACTAAAAAGAGATGAATGTCTAATGCTTAAGAAAGAGAAGAAAACTCACCAGTCACCAAGTAGTCACCAAGTTCCAAAACTAAAGCTGATGAAGAAAGAAAAAATTGGTCAATTTTTTTTTTTTTTTTTTGGGACTGTGAGTACAGAGGACTAGAGTTTTGGGGGCTGGTAGGTAGGCAACGGTACCAGTGCAAATGAAAGTGTATCAAAGAAGACAAAACAAAAGAATAAGAAATAAGGAAAGGGATTTTGTGGGTGGATTTTTTGAGATGAAGAGGAAGTGAAGTTTTGTTTTAGTGTTTGGAATTGAGCGGGCCAGCTTGTTTTATTTGGAGTATATAAGGTGATAATGCCTAAAACTAAAGCTGGGCTTGGGAGAATATTTGAGCTGGGATTGGGAGAATAGTTGAGAATTGGGCATGGGGGCCGGCTGTCCAATATTGGGGGGCCCAAATTTTTTTTTTTTTTTTCCTACCTACTCTAATGGAATTTTTTTTTTTTTTTTTTTTTTGTGCAGTGGCCGGGGCCCCCCCAAACCACTACGTGGCTCCGCCCCTGCCAATTGGTACTCAATCTTTGAATCAACCTTCTGAAGAGCCTCAGATAGAAGACCTAACATCCTTGAGTCACTACCATATGCATCATCTTCATAACATGAGTATACATAGTAGACTAAACCCTATACTGATAGACTTCTAGTACAATTAAAAGACTTGGCTTGCACACAAAGTAGTATTAGGCTTGGACCTATGCTAATGGGCTAATATATCTCTAACACCCCCTCTCAAACTCAAGATGAAAGCTTGATGAAACTTTGAGATTTGATAAGATTGAGAAGATCCCTTGAAAGAAGTTTAGCTTTGTAACGGTGGTTTGAAGGCAATGGTCTTACAGTGTTGATGCGACTTCTAATGGTGTCATGACTATACCAAAGAGTTTTGGCGGTAGCAATGGGAAGTTAAAGAAGATGAATGTAGAGAAGAAACACCAAGGATGACAAAGATGACTCTTAAATACACTGTAAGGACTAAAAACCAAGGCCACAGAAATGTGGCTCGATACCATGTTAAATATTAGCTATTGGGCTAATATTAGCTAATGGGCCCATAACCCACAGGTCCCAAGATCGAAACCTGGCTCTGATACTATATTAAATTACCTATTATCCTAAAAGCTTAAGCTTTTAGGACAATCAGTAATATAACATGGTATCAGGGCATGAGATCTTGAGTTCGAACCTTGTCTTTTCCACTCTACTTCCCATTTAAATTCCCATATGTTGGGCCTCACCTATTAAAAGGTAGTTTCGGCCCACACATGAGGGGAACTATTGGAATTATGTGGTTAAATAATTAAATTTAGGGTAAAATACTATTTTGGTCCCTAAATTTTACCAAAAGTTTGTTTTTCATCTCTAAACTTTAAGAAGTTCATTTTTCATTCTTAAATTATTAAAAAGTTCATATTTCATCCCTAAACTATTGAAAATGTTTTATTTATGTCCTCAAACTTTACTAGAAGTTTGTTTTTCATCTCTAAACTCTTGAAAAAGTTTTTTTTTTAACCTTATTTTTGTCTCTATACTATTCAAAAATCTCTTTACAAAGTTTAGGGATGAAATGGGTGCGTTAGCTAGGCGTGGTTCATGATCGGGTGTTCCTTGAAGCCATCCCCATTTTGTGCTTGAGTTCTCTTTGATTTCAGTGGTCTTTGTCTGTTGAGGGAATGAAAGAAAGAAAGAAAAAATACAGAGAAAGAGATGGGATTTGAGAGGAAATGAAGGAAAGAAAGAAAAAAAAAATGTAGTGAAATTGAAAGAGAAGAAACACTACCATTGAAGACCAAGACTTTCCTCCCTTATAGTGGTGTAGTAGTTGAAAGGAAGACAAAATTTCTGAAACAAAGTTCTACATGTTGCACAACAATTTTTGGAAAAAAAAAATGTTGTCCTCATGTGGATACGTGGGAAAAAAAGAGCCACAACAGTTTTTTTTTTTGTAAAGGCCTACACGGTACACAGTGAATAACTTTTTGACTATGGATCCTTGGCTCCTGGCTACAATTCTACAAACAATTATCTAAGTTTAATGATTAAATAATGCTACCAATGCAACTTTTTATAAGTATTTGTGAAATTATTTAAGTATTTATATCACAATTAATTATTTTAACTATAATGAAATTTATTATAAGTATTTGAGAAAAACTAAATTTATTGTGAAATTTATTATAAGTATCAATTATGTCTATTATTTACGTCATTTTTATTCTGTCACTTGACATTATTTTATTGGACAAACTAAATTCATGTAACATTATTTTGTGACACTTAGTGGAAAAGTATAAATGAAAAGGCTACTGATGTAAACAATATACATCTTCAAGAGGTAAAATCAAAATTTAAAACTCTTGGAAAAATAAAGACCACATCAATAAAATCTTTAAATTTCAAGTTTTTATTAAGTGTGAATTTTGACAAATACACATTTGCACTACATTTTCTTCTTATAACCTCTATGCTTGTAACATTTCAAAATGATATGAGGTCAATAAGTATCAGGACAATAAAATCTTGTTTTTTGCAACAATGACCAATTCCTTTTGAGTCCGCAATTTCTATTTGTATATGTGACGGCACGAGCTTGAGTCATTGCATTTTTTTTCCTGGTCCTGTACCACTAGCCTTATCATAGTAAGAATGTGAGAGGCCCCACCCTCAGTCCACCAACTTTTTGTTGGGACAAACCTGCGTGAATTGGTGGGGTTGTGTTGGTGCCCTGCTATATTTCCCCATAGATTTAGGGTTTTATATGGAGTTGACATTTATTTTATTTAAATAGTAAAAATACAAAGTTATTAGCACATGAAAAAATATAGTAGGATATATAGTAGCACAAAGTTATTAGCACATGAAAAAGGCATATCATATGCATTTACTTTGTAAGTAGTATAAAAAACAACCACATCTCCATATTTTTGGTACCAATCAAAACAAGGAGCAGGTGCCCAAAAAATATGCTCTAACCTACTCTCTTCATCAGTTGTATATGCATATTGAAATTTAGAATTCTTTTCCTTAGCAACTTTGCACAATTGTAAGAGACCCATAGCATCATTCATTGCGTGCATCCTTCTCATTTTCACATAAAGGTTATGGATATCTCTTTTAAAAAATGGAAGATCTCAATGCTTCACACCTTTCTCAAGCTCCATAACACGTATTATTTGCCTAACCGAAAGTCCACACTTTTTCAATAAGAGAATGCAATCTTTATCTTCTTTAGTGATAACTCGATTGGTCGGAAGAAATCTCACTTCCAAAGGGGACAACAATTCATGATTGTGATCTATAACAAACTTACTGACATGCCATTCTTGTGAAAAAATGTTAAATGACTTTCGTAATGTGATTTTTAGATGAGCTTTGCATCCACATCTTGTAGATATCCTATTTCGTTGCTCCTTAGATGAATCCACTCTTTTTAATTGTCGTCTACCTTCTCAGTGACAAAAGAAATCATGTCTTACATTTTCTTCATTTTTTGTGACAAAACGACCTTTTCGAATTGTAAAACCACATCAATTTGCATAATTTTTATAGAAAATGAAAGCCTCTTCACTAAGAAAAACTTGACCAACAAAAGGTTCAAACTCATTTTCTATTGAATTTTTTCTCACATTTGACGGTTCCATCCTCACATTATGCGGTTCCAACATCACATATGATAGTTCTTTTGTCACATTGAATGGTTCCCTTACTTTTTTCTCACATTTGACGGTTTCATCCTCACATTGTGCAGTTTCAATATCACTTGTGACAGTTCTTTTATTACATTTGGGAATTCCCTTACTTTTTTTTTCACATTTAACGGTTCCATCCTCACATTATGCAGTTTTAACATCACATGTGACAATTCTTTTCTCACATTGGATGGTTTTCTTACTTTTTTTCTCACATTTGATGGTTCCATCTTCACATTGTGCAGTACTAATATCACATGTGACTGTACTTTTGTCATATTCGGCGGTTCCTTTATTTTTTTAACATTTGACGGTTCCATCCTTACATTGTGTAGTTCCAATATCACATGTGACTCTTCTTTTGTCACATTTGTTGGTTTCCTTTTTTTTTTTTTTCTCACATTTGATGGTTCCATTATCACATTTGACAGTACTTTTGTTACATTTAGTGGTTCCCTTATTTTTTTCTCACATTTGACTGTTCCATCATCACATTAGATAGTACCAATATCATATCTGACCGTACTTTTACATTTGGGCCCACCATTGAAGTCACTTTTTTACTTACTTATTTCTTTATATATATATATATGTTTGTAGCAAAAAATGAGGATGAAGATGGCAATCCCACATTGGAATGGTTTAAAATATATATAAGGACGATGACAAGTATATGTCAAAATTGATGGTTCCTTTTTTTTCTCACTTGTTACCATAATACCCTGGAAACCTAAAAAAAATGATCATCATACTCTTAAAACCTAAAAAATAATCGAAATAACTATTAAACCTAAAAAATGACCAATATACCCCTTAGAACAAAAAAAAAAAAAAAGACTGAATGACCCTGAAACTTAAAAAAAAAAAAAAACCAAAATTACCATAAAACCTAAAAAATGACCGAATTAACGATGAAATCTAAAATGACCAAAATACCCTTAAGACAAAAATGACAAAAATGACCACATGACCTTGAAACTTAAAAATGACCGAAATTACCATAAAACCTAAAAAATGACTAAAATAACCATGAAACCTAAAACATGACCAAAATACTCTTAGAAAAGAAAATGACTGTAATGCCCCCTATACCTAGAGAATATCTAAAAATACCCTTAGAAACTTTAAAAAGATTGAAATACCTTAGTACCTAAAAAATGACCAAAATGACCCCAAAAACTTTAGAAATAACTGAAATTCCCTCAAAACCTAAAAAATGACCAAAATTCCCCTAATTCCCTCTAAAATGATCAAAATACGCTTAGAACCTATAAAATGATCAAAATACCCTTAGAACCTATAAAATGATTGTAATGCCCCTGAAACCTAAGAATGACCAAAATACCATTGAGAGTCTATCGAAGGTGATAGGAGTGAACCAGCCAAGGACTCTCTGACGATTAAGCCAATATTTTTTCCAATGACTTAAGTATGAAAAGTGGATGAATACCTTCCTTAACAGGGTGAAATTCTTTTTATAGAAAGTTTGGAGTGAGTTTACTTGTTAGGTGCCACTAATATAATGGGAGATAGGTGGACTTAGTGGGGAGAAATGAGCGAATTTCGGGGTATTCACCCCATATCTCGAAATAATGGATGGTGCAACCATTCTTGGTTTGCAGAAAACATCTTAGAACTTACTAAGTGCGATCCCATGATCTTTTGTTCGTCGACGACTTGTCTCTTATCCTAGACGACATTCTTCCTTTTTGGTGTTACTTCTTTCCTCTTTCCTTTCTAGACATAGATATTTTGGACTAACTCCTATGGACAATATATGTACTTTTTAATTGCCCATCATCCTTAAAACCTAAAAAATGCCTGAAATACCCTCTAAACCTAAAAAAATGACTGAAATACCTTTAGAACATAAAAAATAACTGAAATGACATTGTAATTGAAAAAGTGACTGAAATACCCATAGAACACCTTGGTGAACTCTAGTTTTATAAGCTCAGGTTCTATTGATTTGTATATATTTTTATTTTTATCCCAGTAGAATTGGAATTTATAGACTCAAGTTCTTTTTTTTTAACAACCAACATCTTAGTAAATCTCCTATGGCAGCATTTTAAGATATAATATAGACCAAAAATTAATTGTTTCAATGGAAATGTCTTTCTTTTAACTTTTAACACACAGATGAAGTCTATGCATAAATGAATTAACTTTCGCCCAATAACTTTTTTTTGGCTAAAACTCTATAACATCACATTAGAATCAATACCAATGTAGCTACATTTTTCCAACAACTAATACTTTATAACAACTAAAAGTAATTTGCTCTTTCACAAGTTGTATATGCTTAACAACAGTCCGCAAATATCTTGCTGATGGATGGCATCCACCTTTTCCTTGAACGTTCCAGCTTTGGCAGATGACTGGCTTCACTATCCATTTACAAGTGTAGAAAATGTATTAGAAATCAATAATATGCCAATTAACATAATAGTTCAAAAACTAATGCGCTAAAAAGCCAAGATTTTCAGGTGTACAACATATGGAGCAGTAAGATTCTGAGGGGGTAATATATTTAGCAGATTATAAAATTGGGGGTGAAAAATATTTGATGAATTAACTCTCCCAAGACTACAAATCTAAAATAATGAACCATGAACCAAGTGTTCCGTGTATGAAAAATTACAATTACAAGGAAAAAAGAATTCATTTGTAGATAGGACCATCAAAGCACATAATAAGCTCATGAAAGGCTCTATTCCAGACCTTCACTCATCTGACCATTTCCTCATCCTACCCATTAGCTCTTAACAACTTAATAAGTTTATTAGAAAGGGGAAGAATGGTAAAATAAGAAGTTAAGTTTATATAACATTGTACTGTACTTAACCAGCTTGACTACTCAATCAATAAAAAATCTCAAGTGTCTACAAATAAATATAGAAGGAGAGGCTTTCCACTGATAACTTTATTTTTATTTTTTTGAGAAAGCACTAATAACTAAGTAAATACTAACTGAAATGTGGTCTTACAAATTTCTTTAACCTTGATATCCTTGAATATAACTATTTTATGAGGTTGATTCCCAATATCTCGTATTAGTTCAAAATATCAACAGTATTCATCATACCAATTTAGTGTAGATGTCAACTAACAGTATTCATCATACCAATTTAGTGTAGATGTCAACTAACTGTATCGGAAACAGAGCAACTATAAAGAGGTTTAAGTATATTTTCTTAAAAGTTAAAATGAATCAGACCTAATTATAGTAAGGTAAACAGTAAACTACTGAATATAAAATTAGAGACATTAACATATCTATTTAGCAGGTCATTCTATTGGCAAACAAAGCAACTAGGTTACCCACTTGAAAACACAGCTTAAAGTGTTTCCTGCTATAGCTTTCTCAGTTTGGATGCTATAATTTGAAGCATAGAACCCACTCTGATGACAATGACTACCAACCCAACACAGTATTGCAAATTACCTGCTAATTGAAAATTATTCAATGAGCCCCTAGCTTTAAAACCTTAAAAATGATTTCATCCAAAATAATTCATCTGAAAAAGGCTTTGCAAAAATAATAACTTTGTCACCATGATCCTCATACAGCATATGCTCACCCTTAAATCTTGAATCAATGGTAGCAGCTAATCCTCTCCAAATGCTATCGAACATTTAGGAGCATGCCAAGAAGTTGCAAATAGACTTCAAATTCACAACCCCAGTTGACACACAAGTTCCACACAAGCTAGTCAAATAAACAAGTAGGCTGCCTGTGTGCATCCCTAAACATTTTTTAGGGTACCTATCACAACAAAAAATACTATTTGTTGAAATTTTAATTGCCTCATTTTGCACCTCCATTTAAAGAAGTCCATTGAGAATATACATGCCTATTCTACTACTGAACTGTTCACATGCATACTCAAGACCCTTCAAACAGATCAAATAGCAACACAGTGAATGTACACAAATCTTGTGACTTAATTGGACATGTCCTTATTCCAATTACTAGTAAAAAATAAAAAGAAATTGAAGTTTGGCATACAAAAATTGTATATCACATTTAAGTAATTTTCTTTTTCTTTTACAGTATATCAAGTACCATAAAATGATTGGGTTATGAATATGTATGTTAATGACATAAGATCAATAATACAAATTAAAAGCAAGAAACATTATGTGATAAAAAGTTTAAGATTGCTATTCATGTTTCTTTATTGCAATAATCAAGCAGAATCTTTATTAAGAAAGACATACACACATTGGTTGTTGATCCTATAAATAACACAACAAACAAAATTTCTCTGCAACTTGTAATTGTTCCATGGAGGAAATATAAACAAAAAAATTTAGTTCACAGCAACATAAAGAGACGATAGAACAAGAGAGATCAATAGAAAAATCCCAGACCCAATGAAAACCCACTTACCCACAGAAAACAAAAAGACCAATTGAATAACCGCGGCTCATCAGAAAAATCAGATACCCAAAGACCCACTGAAAAGCCCTCTAAAATTCACAGCCACAAAAACCCAGGATAACACCCAAAGAACTCATTGAAATTGAACCCACAAACCGAAACAACACAAACATATAGCGATAGAACCGGAGTGAATGAAATACAGAGAAAATACAATAAAACAACACAAACTGCATGAAGAAGATTGAGGATTCCTCTTCACCCAGCCCATACACAATACCCACAAGAAAATCAATGAAATAAAGAGTTCATATATCTACGTTTTCAAATGGGTAATCCTAAAAATAAAGAAAAAAGGAAACAAAACAACGACATTGAAATTAGAACTTTATTGTTTTGATCCTTGCCTTTAAGATATCAAAACGATTTTCATCTTTGAAGAAACCTTCACCTAAGAATGCAAGAAGAAACAATCTGAGAGGAGTGGAGAACATGAGAGAGAAACAAAGATGCAGAGAACGCGAGAGACACTAGAGAGCAGCGCCGACGAGCTGGATTGGATGAGAAGAAGCGCCGCCGATTTGAGGTTGTGGGTGTGCGGCTGCGGCTGTCTGGTTCTTGTACGGTTTTAGCTGTGATTTGAGGGTTTTGTTTAGAGAGGCAAACTGAGACAGAGCAAGCAGAGGTAAGAGAAGCAAACGTGAGAGAGAACAGTTTGATAAATGTTATAATTTTTGGTTTATATATAAAACCTGTTTAACTGGTAGCCAAAACTCATTAAAATTATATCAACGGTCAAGATTAAAACAATACTAAATGGAGGATTCAGATTTAGGGGGTACCGTACCCCCCTTTTTTTTGGGGGGGGGGGGTACGGTAGAACGACCCTTGAGTCTAATGTGTGTCATAAAAAATATGGATAATTAAACTAGAAAAAGTAGAGTTTTTTTTGGATTAGTTTAGATAAAAATTTGAAGAGTCTGATGTGAATGCTCTAAAGACTTTATTATCTCCATTATAAAAGTAATGTAGAGTTAATATTAATCATTCCCAAAATGATAAAGAAGTTAAATTTGGGAATGATTAATATTAACTCTACGTTACTATCAAAATTCGTAAAAAATAAAGAAGTTAAATTTGGGAATGATTAATATTAACTCTACATTACTTTTATAATGGAGATAATAAAGTCTTTAGAGCATTCACATCAGACTCTTCAAATTTTTATCTAAACTAATCCAAAAAAAACTCTACTTTTTCTAGTTTAATTATCCATATTTTTTATGACACACATTAGACTCAATACTCTATTTCTTACTTCATTTAATTATATATGTTTTCTCTCTCCTCTCTCCTTTCTTTCCATTTACTTCATTTAAATATCCACCCCTCCCCCCCCCCCCCTCTCTCTTGTCACCATCACATAATATAATCCAATAATAATAATTATACATAGAGTGTTATTTTTTATTTTTTCATATACTTATTACCTATAGTTAGAACGTTAGATAGAAAATAAATAAGATAGAAAAAAAAAAAAAAAATTTATGGCTAAAGCCTACAATATGTGGCCTGTGTTAGTGGAAAAAGACAGAGCTTTGAAGAGTTTGAACATTTGTTCAAAATTTTCAACTTTGTCAGAGTTATTCACAACTCTCACTCTCTTTCTCAAACTCTTTTCATTCTGATTTTTGTATTCACAAAGTAATACGAAAGAAGAGAAGATGAAGAAGAATCACTTAACCCTCAATCTCATATCTCTCATCTCTCTCTTTGTTTCTCAAAATTTCGTCATTCCAATTCTTATGTGGGTCACAGAGTAAAGAAGGTATGATTGGTTTTGTGACTGCAACTAGTGGTGGTGCCATGTTCGTCTCAGGGTGTTCCCAGGAACACCCTGAATTGAAAAAAAAAAAAAAAAAAAAATTATATATAATAATTAAATTTTTTTTATTTGTATATCCTTTAAAAAAAATTTAGGAACACCCTCAAATTAAAATTAGGAACACCCTACCAAAAAAAAAAAAAAAAAAAAAAAATTATTTGTTGTAATAGCAAAAAAAAAAAAAAAAAAAAAGCCAAAAAAAAAAATTTTTTTGAACTAAAATCTGGAAAAAAAAAAAAAAAAATTGTAACAGAGCAAGTGGTAAGCCCACGAATTTTCCAAAAAAATCAACGGACTGTAAGCCCAACAGATGGTAGCAAACCCAGTAACCCACGGATTCTCAAAAAAAAAAAAAAAACCTTAACCTAATATACTGAAATCAAATCGGGCCTCAAGCACTTCACAAACGCAAGTCATGCAACAACCAACGGACGACAACAACCAACGGAATGAACGGAGAAGGAGATCGCCCACCAGATCGGGCCTTAAACTTGATCTCCCATTCAAACGGACAGAAGTTACATCTTGATGTGCTGCCCGATCGGTCTTCCTCGCCTCGCCACTGTGCCCAACGGCATTGCCCATCAGCCTTAGGCCTCCTTACTCCCTCAAAGTCAAACTCAAGGTATTTCATCTCAGTCTCAGTCTCTCTCTCTTCATCTCAGTCTCTTAGTCTCTCTCTCTCTCCATCTCAGTCTCTCTTTATTAATATTTACCCTGTTTTTGGCTTTATCCGGTGTTGGTGTTGGTGAGATTATTAATTGTCTTTTAGTGTTGGTGTTGGTGTCTTTTGGTGAGATACAATAAATTGGCTTTATCTGATTGGCTCTAGTCTTGTGATTGGGGGCCATGGGGGCATTGGGGCTTGGTTGTTGAATTGGGGGGTGGATGGGGGCATGGGGCCGGGGTAGAGCAAGTGTGCTGTGTGCTAGTGCTAGTACTAGTGCTAGTGCAAGTGTGCAACTAATAATTAATAAATATGGCTGTGTGCTAGTTGATTAGATCAACTAATGGTCATAAAATATGTAATAAATCACTCTTTTTTAGACTTGGACTTAAGCTATACAGCCTATATATTTTTGTGTTGCACAATTTATTGATTTATTTATTTTTTGGTTAAGTAATAGTGTGATATTCCAAGTAGGGAAGTATCAAACAACCATAGTAATTAGTTGAACTAATTAATTTTGTTTGTTTGGGATATTAATTAGCCAATAATTAATTGGGGAAGCAACTAATAAACAATAATTAATAATTTAATTAATCAATACATTATATAAGACAAACAAATTAAACTATGTTAGGTTAAACAACAATCAATAATTTTATAATTAATAAAACAACAATATAACAAATTATAGTTTATAAAAGACAAACAAATTAATGAAACAACTAAATAACAATACATTTGGGAAAAATTCCTAGAGCCGCCACTGAGAAAAATTATCCTTCTTAAGGAATACCCTGGAAAAAATTCCTAGAGCCGCCACTGATTGCAACCAGGGATGTGATGGAGAGTGGTGGGCTGGTGGCATCATGTTTATTCTTTTATTTTGTACCAATTAGGTGTCAAATTCTCAAAATCCAGTTTTTTAGCTATCCAATGACTGGTGAGATCGACCTTCTCCTTGCTAAAAGAGAGACAAAGAGAAACCCATGACAAAGTTATAGAGAGAGAGAGATTCTCTCTCTCTCTCTCCAAAACATTGCCAGCTCTGGTGAAGGATACTCTAACGTTAAAATTGTGAGAGAAAATATTGAGAATGATGCGTGAGTTTTTTTTTTTAGAAATATTAAAATAACTACACTGAATGCTCTTTTTTTTTTTTTTTGAGAAACAAAAAAGGGGACTCGCGTGTGGCAGTCATTGTCCCACGCCCCATGGTACAGTTGGGTAAGCCCATGGGTACCACCAGCTCGAACTGGAGCTCGGAAACTCCGAACCCACACACACTCCAGGCTCTATTGGTTTCTGGGACTTCCAGAAATTGCAATTATAGTCCTCGTGAGAACTCGAACCTGGGATGTGGTGAAGCCTCAGCAGTCACCTACCAGTTGTACCACACCTGCTGGTGGTAACTACACTGAATGCTCTTATAGAATATATACCGCACAAAGCCAAACTTAATCTCATTGTAATGCTTCTTGATCTTCTCGATGATCTTTCGCTTTTCCTCTACTTGCTTAGCCAACACGTTCTCCTCATTCTTTATGGCCTAGAGAAATTTAGTGCTCTCGTTTCCTTTCCAAAACTACAACCTCCCTCTCACTTGCTTATATTGCCGAAGTGGAGAATCAAACAGCTTTTTAATCTATATCTATATATTACTAAAAGCTGAAACGTGGCAATTATTGCCGCTGAGCTCCTGTTGCGCCACTTCATCGCCATGTCATTCGCTACATAATTATTATTTATTATTTATTCCTATTTTTTTACAAATATATATATATATATATAGATTATTGACTTTACGTATACATCTTTGTCGGTTTTAACATCTATATATATATATATATATTTCTTTTTCATTTCCCATTTTCCTATAATTTTTTTTACATTCACTTATTTTTTAAATATTTACATTTTCTTCAACCTTTCTTCTTCCCTTACTTTTTCATCTCCCCACTACCTTCTACTTTAATTTTGCTATTCATCTTTTCCTTCATCTTCCTTTATTTGTCTCTTCTTATCCCTTCTCTCTTACTATAAATTTGTCACTCTTTTTCATTCTTTGCATAGTTTTCTCTCACAAAAATGTTCTCTCTCTGTCTCTCTCTGTCTCTCTCTCAATGTTTTGGTGGATTTTTATTTTTTATTGCATCTCCGCTTTAGGTTGATAAATTTGTGTGTTTTTAAGAACTCTAATTTAGGTTAATATGATTTAGTTTTGTGTTTTAAGTTATTATTATCATTATTTTACTCTTTGATTGTTAAATTTTATCCGATTACATTATAAAAAAAATTAAAGATAGGAGATAAAAATAAAATAGTATTCCATTACATAGCATAATTTGGATAATTTAGTGTTTATTGTTATATCTTTTAATTTTTCTTATTCTTTTCTTCTCTTCAATTTTACTCAATATTGAAATTCTACCACATCTTCCTTATCATTAAATTATTTATATTTTCTCTCTCTTTTTGTTTTAAAAAATAAAAAATGTAATATTTTACTTAAATTAAAGAAAATTGTGCTCATCAAATTGTACTCATTTTTTTTTATTTTAATATTTACACTTTCTCCAACCTTTCTCCTTCTTTTTACCTTTTCATCTCCCCAAACATTCTACCTTGATATCACTCTTCCTCTTTTCTTTTATCTTCCTTTATTTTGTTTCTTTTTATTATCATCCTCTTAGTATAAATTTGTCATTCACTTTTCCATTCTTTATGTAATTTTCTCTCACAAAAAAGTGGTTATTTCCCACTCTTTCTCCCTCAATTTTTTGGTGGATTTTTATTTTTATTTTTCTTGCATCTCTATTTTAGTTTGATAAAGTTTTGTATTCTTTAGAACTCTATTTTGGTTGATGGGATTTAGTTTTGTATTTTAAGTTTTTTATTTTTTATGACTTTGATTGTTAAATATTATCTGTACGGTCCCCGCACCGCGTCCTATATTGGGCCTTGGACCCTGGCCGGGGCATAGGGCCCATAAGGCCAGCCTCCCTCTGCCTCGCGGCCCACCCCCGGGCCATGCGCGTTGCTGGCCCAAGCCTGGCATCCTCGTCATTTATCGGCGATACCTTACCGAGCATTGATTGATGATATACTCGCGGTAAATCCCGCCCTGTACCTACCTGGTCGTGCCTCGGGGAGGCACCTCTGCCGAGAACCATCGTGGAAAGTGGGAACCAAGTTCCAACGCCACCGTCACCGCTTCCCACTCCCACCTAACCACCCACTTACAATCGATAATACTGGACCGCCGGTCGTACCTCCTGGCAAGTAATTATGGTTCTCCACTAAACTATGAGCTATAAATACAAGAAGTTCTGGGAAGACAGGGGTTGGAGAATTGGGGGAAGGAAGAGTGTAAACGGAGAGAGCATAGTAAGGAATTAGGTCAGGTCCCCGAGAAGAGGAAAGCGTTTCAGTTGAGCCTTGGTGTTTGGAACGACCCATTGTGGGAAATCCAAGCCCACTATACAAATAAGTTGTGAGTCCGAGTGAGGCCCAGCCTAACGGGTTTCAGTTTTTGGTGCGCACAATTGGCGCCGTCTGTGGGAAATCCTACTAAGCAGTGGTTCTGCCAAGGCTCGTATACAGGAAAGATGTCTGGAGGTAACGCCGAGAGTGGCTCGGCAGGGTCTTCCAGGGGCTCCACCTGGCGGGAACAGAGGCAGAAAAGACGCGAGGATCCGTTCCACGAGCAACTAGAAGAGCGGTCCGGCCTTGGGGAAGGGTCGTATCAAACCGGGAGAACGGCATCCCATGCCTCCCGGCATAGGCAGCACGACGCCAGGGATGAAGAGCTTGAGCGGCTGCGGAGGCAAGTACAGGACCTGGAGTTGGAAGCCCGAAACGAGCGCCACCAAGCAGGTCAAGACGACCGAGGGAGAGGGGCAGGCGCCGAGGGAGAGAGACGCGGGGTGGGATCGAATCAATCAGGATCCCGCCACCACAGGGAGCGCTCGCACTCGAGGGAGTCCCGTCGCCGCCGAGACCGTTCCCATTCAGCGGAGTCTCATCGGCGGCGAAATCGCTCTCGGTCGAGGGAATATGGGAATCGGGGCTCGGAGTCTCCAGAGGGACGGTCGGAGAATGCGGCCATGGATGCTATGAGCCGCGCATTGCGCAGGGCTGCTCGGTCACCATTCTCAGCAGATATCGAGCGTGCACCGATGCCGGACAGGTTTACGCGCCCGCCGTTCAATTCGTATGGTGGGAAAACAGATCCCGTAGAGCATGTCAGCCATTATATCCAGATGATGTCTTTGCATACCCGCAATGACGCTCTGATGTGCAAGGTTTTTCCCTCCAGCCTTGGCCCCACGGCCTTAAGGTGGTTCAACGGGTTGCGCAAGGGCTCCATTCACAGTTTCGCCGAGCTAATACAGGAGTTCGGTTCCCGTTTCGTGACGTGCAGCCGGGAGCAACAACCGGTGGACGCGCTGTTGTCTATGAAGATGAGGGCAGGGGAAACCCTCCGGGATTACGCTAACCGATACTGGGAGCTCTACAATGAGATTGGCGGAGGGAACGAGAAGATTGCGGCGAGCACCTTCAGATTGGGATTGCCTGACGACTCGGGGTTGAGGGAGTCGTTAACTAAGAAGCCTCCCGAGGACATGAGGCAGCTGATGAGGCGCATCGAGGAGTACAAGCGGTTGGAAGACGATAAGATACAGAGCAAAGGCAAAGCACAGGTAGCTGATCGTCCTCGACTGAACAATTTTCAACAGAGGGCACGGGGAAATTTGAGGATTCAAGAGCCGGCAGCACCAGCAGGGGAGGTGAACGTGACGTTCAAGGAGCCTGTGCATAAAATCGTGGATAAGATCAAGCACGAGCCGTACTTCAGGTGGCCGAATCGGATGGCTGGCGACCCCTCTAGGAGAAATCAAAACCTGTACTGCACCTACCACAAAGACCGGGGGCATACTACCGAGCAGTGCCGAGTGCTAAAGGACCATCTCAGGCAGTTGGCAAAAGCAGGACACCTCAAGGATTTTGTGACGGATGCCGGGGATAGAGGGACGGGGCATGGCGCCCCACACAGAGGGAATCCCCTTCCGCCCCCTCTTGGGATAATTGATGTCATCCACGTCGCCCCGAGGGGCATTTCAACGGCAAAGGGGAAGGAAGTGTTGACGATGATATCGGTAGAGGGGAGTACGGGCGTGCCGCCTGCCGCGAAGAGGATCAGGCCTACCCGGGAGCCGATCTCTTTCGACGACAGTGATCTAGAAGGAACCATTCAGCCGCACGACGACGCATTGATAGTAACGGCAAGGGTTGGCGGCTTCGTTGTGAAGAGGATAATGATAGACCAGGGAAGCGGAGCGGATGTTATGTACCCGGACCTGTTCAGGGGGCTCGGGCTGAGGGATGTGGACCTGTCGAAGAACAACACTCCCCTAGTTGGGTTCGATGGGAAGATGGTGGCGCCCGAGGGGCAAATCTCTCTGCCCGTGAACATGGGGGGCAAGGAAGTGATGGTAAGTTTCTTCGCAGTTACATCATACTCCCCCTACACGGCGATTCTAGGAAGGCCATGGATACATGCAATGGGGGCTGTCCCGTCCACTCTGCACATGAGGGTCAAGTTTCATACTGATTATGGTGTCACGGTGATACAAGGGAGTCAGCAGGCGGCCAGGCAATGTTTGATCGCCATGGTCGATTGGAAGAAGGAGCAAACCGACCGGGAGGGTCAGGCCGATCCCAAGTGTCCGTCATCAGGGACGCCTTTATAGCAGTTACAGGGCCCGCCAGAGAAGGAGGTCGCCCGTACCGAGAATATGCTGAGGGTGAAGGTGTTGCCGGACACGGACAAGTACTTCCAAATAGGGGAGAGCATGAGGGACCGGGAAAAAGTAGAGATGTTGCTGCTCCTAATACAGAATGTGGACGTATTCGCTTGGAGTCCGTACGAGGTGCCCGGGGTGGACCCCGAATTCATCATGCATAGACTTGGAGTTGACCCCTCATTCACCCCTAAAAAGCAGAGGCCGAGAAGATCAGCCTGGGAGCACTCCGAGGCAGTAAAAGTGGAAGTCCAGAGATTGAAGGAGGCGGGGGTGATTCGGGAGATCATCTTCCCGGATTGGTTGGCGAACACCGTGGTAGTGAAGAAAAAGAGCGGCAAGTGGCGGGTCTGCGTCGATTTCACCGACCTGAACAGAGCCTGCCCGAAAGACCCCTTTCCCGTGCCGAAGATTGATCAGCTGGTAGACGCCACGTGTGGGCACCCGAGGATGAGCTTTCTGGACGCTTTCCAAGGGTATCACCAGATCGCCCTAGCACCCGAGGACCAAGAGAAAACGGCATTCATTTCCCCGGAGGCGAATTACCACTACACAAGGATGCCGTTCGGACTGAAGAACGCCGGGGCCACTTACCAACGAATGATGACAAGAATGTTCCGAGACAAGATAGGGCGCACGGTCGAGGTATACATCGACGACATGGTGGTTAAAAGCAAACAGGAAGCCTGGCATGTGGGGGACCTCCTGGAGGTTTTCGAGGTTCTCCGACGGCACAAGTTGCGCCTTAATGCGGAGAAGTGCGCGTTTGGCGTAGGGGCCGGGAAGTTTCTGGGGTACCTGATCAGTACACGGGGGATTGAAGTCAACCCGGACCAGATAGAGGCTGTGAGGAGACTGAAGCCACCGAGCAATCCGAAGGAAGTGCAGATACTAACCGGGATGCTGGCCGCCCTTAACCGGTTCATCTCAAAATTCGCAGACCGATGCCGACCATTCTACCAACTGCTGAAGAAATGGACGGGATTTCGGTGGACCGAGGAGTGCGAACAGGCCTTTGTGGATCTGAAGATTTATTTGGCGCGAGCGCCCATGCTCGCGGCACCGGAGGCAGGTGAGGACTTATTCATGTACCTGGCGGTATCCGAGCACGCCCTGAGCGCCGTGCTGCTAAGGGACAAAGGGATCCAGCAACCCGTATACTACATCAGCAAAACTCTCGTCGACGCCGAGACAAGGTACTTGCCCTTGGAGAAGCTCGTACTGGCCCTGATACACGCCACGAGGAAGTTGCCGCACTATTTCCAAGCTCACACCGTACACGTCTTGACCGAGTATCCACTACAGTCGTTATTGAAGAGGTCTGATTTCACGGACCGCATAGCCAAATGGGGGACTCGACTCGGTTCCTTCGACATACGGTACAGACCTCGGAGCTCGGTGAAAGGCCAGGTCCTTGCGGACTTCATCGCTGAATTTTCGCCCAGAGAGAAGGGAGAGATGGTTTGCCGATTGGAGGTTCGACCGTGGAAGATATTTGTGGACGGCGCTTCGAGCTCCACGGGGCGGAATACGAGGCTTTCTTGGCCGGACTGAGGGTAGCTTCGAATCTGGGGGCTCGGGATATTGAGCTATACTCGGATTCGCGTCTGGTGGTTAATCAGGTGCAGGGCAGTTTTGAGGCACGAGATCCCCGAATGAAAGCATACCTAGAACAGGCAAGGCTAGTTATGACCAGCTTCAACACGGTGAAAGTTGTCCACGTAGCCCGAACCCAGAACAGACACGCTGACTCCCTAGCCACGCTGGCGTCCTCAGTGGCCGAGGATATACCACGGCAGATCAAAGTCGAGCTTATTTCCGAGCCGAGCATCAGTGTAAAGAGAAACTCGGGAACTACAGGGATCAACGTCACGGCGATCGCAGCCCCTGCCACTTGCTGGATCGACCCCATCGTCGACTTTCTGGCCGACGACCGACTGCCGAGTGACGAGAAGGAGGGCATCAGGATCCGTAGGATGGCTCCTCGGTATTGGTTATCAGAAGACCGGACTTTGTATCGAAGGTCTTTCGGAGGGCCGTACCTCTTGTGCTTACGCCCGGAGAAGGTGGGCGAGCTCTTGGCGGAGCTCCACTCTGGGGTGTGCGGCGGCCATGTCGGGGGACGCTCATTGGCGCACCGAGCCATGACTCAGGGGTTCTGGTGGCCTCAGATGCAGAAGGATGCCGCCGAGTATGTGCTTAAGTGCGAGCAGTGTCAAAAGCACGCCCCCCTGATCCATCAACCCGCGGGCCACCTGAACCCAATCAGCAGTCCTTGGCCTTTTGCGCAGTGGGGGCTGGACATCATCGGCCCGTTCCCGAAGGCGACTGGCGGCCGAAAGTTCGTTTTGGTGGCCGTCGACTATTTTACCAAGTGGGCGGAGGCGGAAGCGTTGGCCAACATACGGGATGTGGAAGTGAAGAAGTTCATATGGAAAAACGTCATCACCAGGTTCGGGGTGCCGAACACTATCATATCTGACAACGGGCTACAGTTTGACAGCCGGGCCTTCCGAGAATTTTGCAATGGCCTCGGCATCAAGAACAGGTACTCAACTCCTGCTTACCCACAGGGCAACGGCCAGGCCGAGGCTGTGAATAAGGTGATTGTGAGTGGGCTGAAGAAAAGGCTGGAGGGAGCAAAGGGAAACTGGGTCGAGGAGCTTCCCAAAGTCTTGTGGGCATACCGCACCACTCCTAGACGGTCCACCGGGGAGACCCCATTCTCTCTCACGTACGGAGCGGAGGCCGTGATCCCCACCGAGGTGAATCTGTGCAGTGCAAGAGTAGCGGGTTTCCATCAGGCCCAGAACGACGCAATGATGGTAGGATATTTGGACAAGGTGGAAGAGTACCGCGAATTGGTGACAATACGACTCGCGGAGTATCAGCAGAAGCTCGCCCGGAGATACAACCGAGGTGTGAGAACGAGGGAGTTTGTCTCCGGGGATCTGGTTCTCAGAAGAGCCGTGGGCAACATGCGAGACACTGGTGCCGGGAAATTGGCACAGACATGGGAGGGACCTTATAGGGTCACGGCGGTTGCCGGTACCGGGGCTTATTTCTTGGAAGACCTGGACGAGAGACAACTTCCCCGACCATGGAACGTCCATAACCTGAAGAAGTACTATCATTAATGGGCGGTTCTCCGAGCGTAGAGTTAGCCGCAACGTGTTGTATATGCTTTGTTAGTAATCTTGCACATGTTTTGCTAGTTGTACTAATGATGTCTTTTATACAGAATCGCACAGTTCTAACCAAAATTCTCGGTTCGATCCCATTCACCGAGCAATGTTCATTCTTAGCCGATGCGTTCTACAAACAGAAGCCTGACCCTCGGTTCGAATTATCGCCGAGCACGCAGAAGCCTTGTCGGCACGTTCTAAGGACAGAAACCTGACTCTCGGTTCGATCCCTATCACCGAGCAGGTGGAAACCTGAACGACTAACTATAAGGACAGAAACCTGACCCTCGGTTCGATCCTTATCACCGAGCAGGTGGAAACCTTAGCCCTCTCGTCTCCAGGACAGAAACCTGACTCTCGGTTCGACCCCTATCACCGAGCAGGTGGAAACCTGAACGACTAACTATAAGGACAGAAACCTGACCCTCGGTTCGATCCTTATCACCGAACAGGTGGAAACCTTAGCCCTCTCGTCTCCAGGACAGAAACCTGACTCTCGGTTCGACCCCTATCACCGAGCAGGTGGAAACCTGAACGACTAACTATAAGGACAGAAACCTGACCCTCGGTTCGATCCTTATCACCGAACAGGTGGAAACCTTAGCCCTCTCGTCTCCAGGACAGAAACCTGACTCTCGGCTAGACCCTAATCGCCGAGCAGGTGGAAACCTGAACGACCCACTATAAGGACAGAAACCTGACTCTCGGCTAGACCCTAATCACCGAGCAGGCGGAAACCTGACGATTAACTCTTAAAAACGGGAGCGCGACCCTCGGTTCGATCCTATCACCAAGCACGTGAAACTTAAATTAACGTTTGGAGGCCTTACCATGGTCGGACACATCACAATAAAAAGGCAGACAAGAAGAGTTCATTACTCGGTAAATACGTACAAGCAACACAGTAAAGCATTCATATTAAAATGTGAAACTGAAATTAGCGTTTTGTTGCCAAAACCCGGCAACTCAAAACAAAGAAAAGACAACATAAACAAATTATCCCGTCACCACATCCCGGTGACATAGGTAACTCCGTTTATTCAAAATTCTCGAGCTAGGGAAAGGTGAACAAGGACCGGCTGTCGGCTTCAGATGTCCGCCGCATGGGCCGAGGATGCGTCCTCTTGAGAGTGTTGGTCGGCGTGAGGAGTTGGCGGCTGGATGTCCTCCCCGGCTCGGTCCCCGGCATGGGGATGGCTGGTCCCCTCCATGTCAGTCGGCACTGCATGAGAGTCGATTGCATTCACCAACTCCCTCATGCTGGAGGTCTCTTCCTCGTCGATGACAAGTGGCCCAGGATTCTCGGTGTTGGGGATGGTCGGGAAGGGAATCCTGTTGCGATCCCTCAACGGGGAATCCTCGGGGACCCCCAGGGCTTGGAGAGCGGCGAACCAACCCTCCTCATATCCGAGCTTATGGGCCTGGCGAATGATCGGTTCCGCCGAATTCTCGGCATCCGCGAACCCCTCGTTGTACCATTTGGTTTCGCAAGCCTCCAGCGCCGCCTTGGAGTCGGTCAACTGCCCCTCCAGCATGGTATTCAAGCTCTGAGCCTCGGCCAACTTAATCTCGGTGCCCCCCAACTGGAGTTCCAGCTCCTCGCGCTTCGTTTCGGCGAGCGCCTGGGCCTTCACGGCCGTAGCAATCTTATCCTTTGCCTCCTCGGCAACTTTCAACCGCTCCCGCGCCGTGGCCTCGGCGACTTCCTTCAGGGCCTTTTCCCGCTCAACGTCCTCGGCCAGCTCCTTCATCCTCCCGTCCACCACGTACGACATTTGCGCAGCCTGACCACACAATATCCGCTTTGTAAGGTAAAATGGAAAGAGCACATACACAAGCAAAAGGGAAACCGAGAATCATAGAGAAAAGTGAAATAGTTACCGCTATGGTGTGCCACTGCAAACGTCTCCCCAAGGAATCATCTGTCGATTCCGTGAAGGCGTGCAAGTCCTCGGGCAAGAGGATGCCCCGCGCCAGACTCTGCGCCACGCAGCCGCCATGCCCTTTGTCCCACACTCGGGCACTGGCCGTCGACGGGAGAGGCTCACCGCCAATATGGAAGGAGGGTCGCCATGCTGCCGGTGCCCGGGAAGTAGACGCCAGGTCTACCCCGGTTTGCGCTACCGGTTCCCGGATGACGATACCGGTCGAGGGTCGGGTGGGCACATTGCCCGAGCCCGTTTGAGTATGATCGGTGGTGCGCGGCCTCTTTCGAACTCGGGTCAGCGGTGCAGCGGGAGGGGAATCATCTCGGGCGGGTGGTTGTTGTTGTTGCCCGGTTGGCCGGGCACTCGGGACGAAGCGGTCGATCGTCATCTTCCTCCTGGCCACCATTGCGTCACCCTGATCGGATCCTGTTTCCGAAGAGTCTGTCGGTTCTGCGGCTACACCTTCCCCTCCCCGAACAGTTGCCCCGGGCTCTACTGTTCTCTTGGGCTGAGCAGGAGCTTGCTGGATTTGCTCGTGAGCTCGTCTCCTACGCTCGGCGGATACACGCTCGGCTGATTCGTCACGGACGGGCGGTCGCTCGTCTGAACAAATGTACCGGGGACCGTGCTCACGTGCCTCGCCTACTGTTAGCCTCGGGGGGAGGAAGTTTGCGTGCCGGACGTCAATGTACGAGATGAGAGGACTGTCGACTAGCAAAGCTTGGCCGAACGACTGCCAAGTTGAGTAGACGGGAGTGACGCCGAGGATGAGGTGGGACGCTCGGAGTTGTCCGTCCGTATGCACGAAGATTTCCGACCGGAGTACGAAGTTCAAGTCCCGAACGTGTACCACTCTGACGTCGGGCTTGAATCTTTTGCTCTCTGCACAAAGGAAATAATGGTTAGGGATTACATAACCGGACCGAAATAAAAATGCATCAAAGTAAATGGGGGCTAGTCACCGACCAACGTCGCGCGGCGAAAACGCACAGGGGAACCCCTCGGCAAACCATTTGCCGCTCACCCGAACGAAATCTTTGGCCGAGTTACGGTTCGAGTCCGGCAGGCATGAGATAAGCCGTACCCTCGCGTCCCTAGTCTTAAGGTAATAGTCGGACTCGATCTTGCCGCACAAACTGTACATCTGGTTGATGTCGTGGTGGTTAAGTTCCAACCCGTACAACCGGTTCAGTGTACTCACACAACTCACTACCCGGTAAAAATTGGGGGGAAGTTGGTCGGGACAAAGGCCATAATATCTAAGGGTGCTGAGAATTAAAGGGTCAACCGGGAACCTAAGCCCGCCCTCTAAAATGGCCATCAAGGGAAAGAACACCGTGTTCTCCCCTCGGCGCCTCTGGATGTCGATATCGCCCATATTGCAATAGGCAATATCTACGTCACTCGGGACCTTATATGCCTCCCTAAATCTAGCCAAAGCATGCTCGGTGGTAAGGAGGTGAGAGTAACTCATGTTTTCTTTTTTCAAAACGGTTTCTTAACAAAAGGGAAAAGAAGTGCTGCTAGTATCGAAAAAATAAACTAAAATGGCTGAACTGAGAAAGCAAGAAGAAGGAAAGGAACTTACTGTGGGCTCTAGGGAGGAAGTGTGTTTTGGGCCAGAGAGTGAACCACGAGGAGGGGATGCTCGGCAGAGTAAAATTTTGTAAGAGGAGGAATGCAAAAGTGAGGATCAGCGACTGGAGGGACTATTTATAGACGTGGGGGATGAAGTGGGAAGCATTTAATGACCCACTGGCAGGAGACCACGCGAACCGTCGCTCCAACTGCCACACGCGTAACGCCTCGGTTCACGAACCGTCAGGCAATGATGACGGGTAGGTCATCAGTCCGTTCCAGACGCGTCTTTTGAGACGCGCATTAATGAGACAATCAATGGCCGGGCGCTGGCCTTTCGACTTCCCCAACGGGTGTTTTCCCCTGATGATCCTTGATTCATCCCCGGGAATGAGGAGTGAATCAAGGGGGGGCTATTGTACGGTCCCCGCACCGCGTCCTATATTGGGCCTTGGACCCTGGCCGGGGCATAGGGCCCATAAGGCCAGCCTCCCTCTGCCTCGCGGCCCACCCCCGGGCCATGCGTGTTGCTGGCCCAAGCCTGGCATCCTCGTCATTTATCGGCGATACCTTACCGAGCATTGATTGATGATATACTCGCGGTAAATCCCGCCCTGTACCTACCTGGCCGTGCCTCGGGGAGGCACCTCTGCCGAGAACCATCGTGGAAAGTGGGAACCAAGTTCCAACGCCACCGTCACCGCTTCCCACTCCCACCTAACCACCCACTTACAATCGATAATACTGGACCGCCGGTCGCACCTCCTGGCAAGTAATTATGGTTCTCCACTAAACTATGAGCTATAAATACAAGAAGTTCTGGGAAGACAGGGGTTGGAGAATTGGGGGAAGGAAGAGTGTAAACGGAGAGAGCATAGTAAGGAATTAGGTCAGGTCCCCGAGAAGAGGAAAGCGTTTCAGTTGAGCCTTGGTGTTTGGAACGACCCATTGTGGGAAATCCAAGCCCACTATACAAATAAGTTGTGAGTCCGAGTGAGGCCCAGCCCAACGGGTTTCAGTTTTTGGTGCGCACATTATCATATTGCATTATAAATAATTAAAAATAGTATATAAGACTGTACTGTTATTATATTACATAGAATTATTTGGATAAGTTAGAATTTATTGTTATGTATTTTATTTTTACTTTTTTTCTCATATCATTTTATTTAACATTTAAATTCAGCCACATCCCCCATATATATCATTAAATTATTTATATTTTCACTCCTTTTTTATTTTAAAAGATTTAAAATATAATATTTTGCCTAAATTAAATAAATAAAATTGTCCACATTAAGTGGAGTAATGCTAGGGAAACACTCATTCTCACACCCAATGCATCAAAGGAAGAATGAAATACAAAACAAATCAAGTTAGAAACACTAAAAAAAAAAAAAAAAAAAACTAATAATGCATATTTAGTGTCATAGAATCATCATCAAATTTTGGAAAACGATAGGTTGCCAATGGAGAGAGAGAGAGAGAGAGAGAGAGAGAGAGAGAGAGATGGTATAGAAAAAAACCAATACCAAGTAATAAAGAGTAGATAAAAAAAAAAGCGTCAATTAGTAATCGTTGATTGGAAAACAAAGAGGGTGTAAGGAGAAGTAAAAAATAAAATAGAGATTACTGTATGGAGAACATTAAAAACTTTACAGTGTAGTAACATAAACCGTTAAATTCGCTTAAAAAATTAAATCAACAATCAAAAATTAAATACAATCATAGTACTAAATTTAAATTTAAAACTAATCAAACTTTAACTATGAAAACCATATTAATCATAACTAAAACAGAGATGTTCTCTGATAGTAGTAGAAATTACATAAGAAATAAAGTTAGAAAATTTAAAAATTCATTTTTTGACATTTCATTTAACCTTATTTATAATATATATATATATATATATATATATATATATATAAGATGGGTTCAAGTTACACCTGGTGTAACTTGACAAGAGTTACACCATTTGTAGACCGTAGATTTGTAATTGATCTAATGGTTAAAAAAATAACATTAAATGCTAATTGACTTACACCTCATTCACTTAATTAATACTACCTCCGTCCCATTTTTTTTGTCATCTATTCCATTTTGAGATGTCCCAAAATATTGCTCTGTTTCTAAAAATAAAAGTCATTAATTTACTAATGTTCCTATTATACCCCTATTAATTTACTAATTCAATTTTTTAATAAATTTTTTTAAGGGTAATTTTGGAAACTTATACATTTTTAAAAGGTAGACAAGACAATTAATGATGTTCCCTTAAAAAGTTTGATTTTTCAAACAGGACAAAAAAATTTTGTTTCTCTCTCCTTATTTATTATTTAAATCCTTTTACATATATTCCTTTTTTTGCCAATGTCTTTACAAATATATTTGTAATACTTTTTTTTTTGGTTGAGTTCGTAGTACTCTTTTTTTTTCTTCTTTAAGCGGGTCATACTCTTATAGTCTTATCAATTGTAGATATATATCATGTCTCCTTAAAAATAAGTAAATGGCTAAGTGTTGTTTAATGAGGTTTTAAATAATAAGTTTCTCAAATAATAATTAACACAAATACTTTTTTTTTTTTGTTGAATGACTTTACAATTATATTTGCAATTCTTTCTTCTTCTTTTTTGGGTGTGGCTGAGTCTGTAATACTCATGTCATTTTCTTTTCTTATTTAAGCTGGTAATACCCAGCAATTTATTTATTTATTTATTTTATTTTAAGAAGGCAAAGAAAATGTTCTTAAGCATGTATTGGGGTTCAACCATCATTCTTTCACTGAAAAGGAGCACCATCGAAGCCGAGGAAACTCCGTCCTTATTAGTTGCTAAGTGATGAGTTAACTGTGTTAGGCCATAACACATTTCTTGATGTGTGGCATCATCCCCACTTTGGCATGGCCTTTGAGACATTGACAAGAGAGAGTTTACGCTGGGCAGCCTCAGTATCTGGTCCAAAGTGATAGCCGCATTCGCGGATTGGTTGTTGGGATCTTCTCAACAATCTCAGCTGCAGAAAGTTGAGCTTCAGAACCTGCATTGGCAATGATATTGAAGATGTCTAGCTCAATTGTAGCTCTTAGAGACATTTGAATGACAATCGAATTTCCCAACACCCAAGATGATAGATGATCTTCACCTCTTTCGTCTTCCATGTCTTTGGAGTTCGTTTTGATATGTTTCCCTCTCTTATTATTTAAAACCTCATTAAACAACACATAGCCATTTATTTATTTTTAAGGAGACAGGATATATATTCAAAATTGATAAAACTATAAGAGTATAACCGGTTTAAAAGAAGAAAAAAAAAAAAAGTAGTACGAACTCAAAAAAAAAGTATTGCAAATATATTTGTAAAGTCATTGGCAAAAAAAGGAATATATGTAAAAGGTTTTAAATAATAAATAAAGAGAGAGAAACAAAATTGCTATTAATTAAGTGAATGAAGTGTAAGTCAATTAGCATTTAATTCTATTTTTTCAACCATTAGATCAATTATAAATCTACGGTTTACAAATGGTGTAACTCTTGTTAAGTTACACCAGGTGTAACTTGAATCCATCTCTCTCTCTCTCTCTATATATATATATAATTTTCATACACTATTACTTTCGAAAATCTAATGAACAATGTTACCTCTCATTTATCATCTTTGTTATGCAAATCATCAGTTAGTAAATATATGATGATGGTAAGAAGCATTATAAATGAGATCATTAAAAAAAGTATATAAAATTAATTGGTCACTTTCATTATAGAGTAGTAGTCTATAATTTAACAAATCCAAAAAAGTAGAATATATAGAGCTTTCTTAAAGGTATGTGTAAAGATTCACTATATATATGTGTGTGTGTGTGTGTGTATAAAGGTAAAAAAAGGTATATTTAAGGTTTTTATTAATTTAAAAACTAATGAAAAATCAATGGTTAATAACTAAAATTGTAGTATTAATAAAATATTTAATGAGACCATCCTAAAACAATTATTACGCGTAATGCGCGGGTATGCGACTAGTTAAACATAAATGTGCTATGACAAGGTTTACTACTATTAGAATCATCAATCGGCATACATATGATTCTTGTTAAACAATCAAACATGTGAATTTATTTTATAGGTCAAAATATGTGAAATAGGATTACATTAGATAACACATAAGTAAGTATTGAATTAACTTTGATTCATTCAGCCCAAAAGAAAAAAAAAAAGACTTTGATTCGATGTTGAATGGAAAGATAATCATATGTTTGGATGGATGGAAATAAATGCATGACTCACATGATGACTATTTTTCGATCCTTATATATAACATGATTGCCTAATTTTAATTCCTCATTCCGTTCATTGAATTTTTATTTTCTTTAGTTGGTAAATAGTTAATATGGTAATAGGGTAGATAACTTGTGATTGCTTATGATTGCTTAACTCAGTCAAGACTAGTTCCTTTTCATATGGGTTTGCTTTGCTTTATCTTACTTTATTTTATTTTTCATTATTTGAATTACTTTAATTTGATTGATTAATAAATTCTATAAAACCAATTACATAACAAAAAATTTTGAATTCTTGTAATTGTCATTTAATTTTCATAAATTTTAGAGCAGTTAGGGTTTTCGTGACTTTAAGTTAGGATATTTGGAAATAAGGAAAGTCAGAAAATAATTAATTTGGAGAAGATTTAGCCTTTAAAAGCAAATGAAATATTATATTTCAATAAAAGAGCTAAGTCATGTCTTAAGGTGTACGTAAAATTAAAATTTTTCATAAACAATGAGAATCAAATCGCTTTTAAGTTATTTTCAAATTCAAAATTTGAAAAGATATTGTTTTAAATAAATTAAATGCTAAAATATTTTTTAATAAAAGATATAGTCAATTAGGTTTAAATTTCATATTTGATTCTAATTAATTTTAAGTCAATTTAAGTTTTGAACTTCTCTCTCTCCCTCTCTCTCTCTCTCTCTCGGGTTACCTAAGAAATAAAAGTGGGTATCATTGGATGACAAAGAAAATCTCTCACTAATGGCGGCGGCTGGTTCCTAGCCCTGCCAACAATTATGAATCTTTTATGTTGAAACTGTCGGGGGCTTGGGAACCAGCAAACAGTTCAAGAGCTGGGTGACATAGTCCGAGTACAAGATCACTCAGTAGTGTTTTTAGCCGAAACATGGCTGGATGAAGCTAGGCTAGTTGGAATTTGTGATACTTTGCAATTTGGTCATTACCATGGTATTTCAAGAGCCTCTCGTGGTGGTGGTTTGGTACTATTTTGGAAGAAGGATTTCAACTTAAACATAGAATCCTCCTCTCAAAATCACATTGCCGTACTAATAAACAAAGGGAAAGATAATGTTTGGCGTTTCACAGGCTTTTATGGGGCTTCGGAAACTCATCTCAGAACTGAATCTTGGTTTTTGTTAAAGGATCTCCATAAATGGTTTGACTTACCATGGTTGTGTGCAGGTGATTTCAACGAGTTACTAAAATCACATGAAAAATTAGGTGGGCATCAGCAACCATATTGGCAGATGCAAAAATTTAGGGAGGCTATCGATGAATGCAGATTGTTGGACTTGGGGTTTATGGGACACAAATACACCTGGGTGAAAATTTTTACTAATGGAGAGGTCATGTGGGAATGGTTAGATAGAGCTGTGAGCATAGCTAACTGGTTTGATTTTTTTCCAGCAACAAAGGTTTCGAGTTTAGTTTGCAGTTCTTCTGACCGTAGACCTTTACTGATTCTGCCTAAGGGGTTAACTGTGAAGCTCAAAGACCTTGGCGGTTTGAGAACTTGTGGCTTGAGAATGAAGGCTGCCACACTACTATGAATGAAGCATGGAGGACAGTACCCTCGGGTTCACCTGTGGCCCAAGCAATGGGGAAAATTGAAAATTGCCAAGTACAGCTAAGACGATGGAGTAAGAACTCAGTATGCAACATAACAAGGACTTTGGTGGAGAAGAAAAAATCCTTGCACAAGGTTGAGGCAGTAGGTGTTCAGGGGGGCAGTGTGGATTTTTTTTTCTGCAGCTAAAAAACAAGGCAAATGACTTACTTTGATTGGAGGAAAAATTGTGGCAGCAATGCAGTCATACTCATTGGATGGTCTTGGTTGATAGAAATACAGCTTATTTCCACAATTGGGCTTCGCAAAGATTTAGAAGGAATAATATTTCAGAGCTTCGGGCTTTGGATGGGAGAATTGTTTCGGGTGATGAGAATATACTATATAGCATCCATGATTGTGGATTACTACCAGCACCTCTTCACCTCTTCAAGTCCGAGTGATATTGAGGAGGTTGTGTAGCACACAAGCAAAAAGGTGGATGATGATATGAATTCAAATCTGATTGGAGAATTTACCAAGGCCGAAGTGGAAGTGGCTTTGAAACAAATGGTCCCCTTAAAGGCTCCTGATCCAGATGGCATGCCTCCTATTTTTTTCTAGCATTATTGGGATAACATTGGAGATGATATTGTTAGGACAGTCCTCTCTTGCCTAAATTCCAAAACAATTTTATGAGGTTTGAACCAAACTTTCATTACTCTTAAATCGAAAGTCAAAAGTCCTGAATATGTTACTGAGTTTCACCCTATAGCTTTGTGTAATATTCTTTATAAACTTGTTTCTAAAGTTTTAGCTAACAGATTAAAAAGAGTGTTACCTTAGATTATTTCTGAATCTCAAAGTGCTTTCCAATCCGATAAAGCTATTTCAGACAACATTTTGGTGGCCTTTGAGACTACATCATATGAAGATGAAGAAAACTGGGAAGATAGGACATATGGCGCTGAAGCTAGATATGAGTAAGGCATATGACAGATTGGAACGGACTTTTCTCCAACAAATTATGGCAAAAATGGGTTTTCATTCTACTTGGATTGACTGGATTATGGAATGCATTAGTTCATTAACTTACTCCATTTTGGTAAATGGGGAACCTAAGGGTCACATTACACCAACAAGAGGTATTCGTCAAGGGGATCCTCTCTCTCCATTCCTTTTTCTCTTATGCTCGGAGGGGCTGAGGGGTTAAGTGGTTTAATCCAAAATGCTGTTGATGATAGGTATATTAATGGTTTTTCTCTTTGTAGAAATGGCCCAAAGATATCTCACTTATGCTTTGTAGATGACAACCTCCTTTTTTGTTGAGCTAGAGTGGGTGATGTAAGGAAAATTCAGGAAATTTTGGGCAAGTATGAAAAGACTTTGGGTCAAAAAATAAATAATGACAAAACAACTCTTTTCTTTAGTTCAAATGTCGCTAATTCTTCGAAAGAGCTTGTGAAAAATCTGTTGGGAGTGCTTGAGATAAAAGAGTATGAAAAGTATTTGGGTTTACCCGCGGTGGTAGAGAGAAATAAAAAGGCTAGTTTGAATTATATTAAAGATAAAGTGTGGGGTAAGCTATAGGGATGGAAGGAGAAGCTAGTTTCTCAAGCCAGAAAAGAGGTCCTGTTGAAAGCAGTGATGCAAGCCATCCCTATCTTTGCCATGAGTTGTTTTAGGCTTCCAGTTGGTTTATGCCAAGACATTGAGATGCTGATATGAAAAATTTGGTGGGGACAACAAGGTGATAGAAGAAAAATTCATTGGAAAAAGTGGGAATTGTTGTGTCAACCAAAGATGGAAGGGGGTTTGGGTTTCAAAGATTTGTGTAAATTCAATGAAGCGATGTTGGCAAAGCAGGTGTGGAGGTTGATTCATGACACAAGCTCTTTGTTCTATAGAGTTTTTAAAGCTAAATACTTCCCTAATTGCTTTATTTTTGAAGCAAGTTCCTCTTTGGGATCTTTTGCTTGGAAGAGTATTCTAAGGTCTAGGAAATTGATCGCTCAAGGTTCTAGATGGAGGATTGGGGATGGGAGGAATATTTGGATTTTTGAGGATGCATGGTTGCTGAACTCAGAGGAAGGCAGAGTTGTTACTCCACCAACGATCCTGTTGCTAGAAGCTACTGTGGATACTATCATTGATCCCCATTCAGGTTGGTGGAATACTCACCTAATAGATTTGTGTTTCTATCCACCCAAAGCCAAGCTCATTAAGGCGCTGCCGGTATGCTCAACAATTCACCCTGATACTCTCATATGGCCGAAGGAAAAATCTGGAATTTACTCTGTGAGGATAGGTTACAAGACTCTTTGTGACACACCTACTGATGATCTGCTTAATACTGATGCTGCCGAGACTCAAAGACAATTCTGGAAGAGCATTTGGAAGCTAAAAATTCCTGGGAAAATAAAGCACTTCCTTTGGAAATGTTGTACCAACTCCTTACCCATAAAGAAGAATCTGGTAAAGCGTACCATTCTTGCTAAATCAGTTTGTCATCTGTGTTCCTGCAGTTCTGAAAATGTTGTTCATGCATTATGGGGCTGTGAAAAGGTGCAACAGGTGTGGGAATCAATTTTGGCTGGATTGACAAAAACAGAGCAGCTTCGGGTTCCTTCTCAAAGTTGCTTTGACTGGTCCAAGAAAGGAAGCTCCTTGTTCCGCGTTTTGCTACTATAGCATGGTCCATTTGGCACCATAGAAATAAGTCTTGGCTTCACCAAAGTTGCTTGCCATTGGATAGAATTGCAGGATATGCAAAGGACTACATTCGGGGTTTCAAGAATCTGCAGCAGCAGCATCCAGTTAGTTGAAGAAGTCTACATCAGAAATGGAGTCCTTTGAATGAGGGTATTATGAAGATAAATTTCGATGGAGCGGTTTTTGGGGAGTCAGATGAGGCAGGCCTTGGTGTGGTGATCCGCAACACTAAAGGACAGGTTATGGCAACCCTTAATGAAAAAATAAAAAAACCTTACTCAGTTCAGACCATGGAGCTGTTGGCAGCGAGGAGAGCAGTCAAATTTAGCATCAAAACAGGTTTTCGTCATACAGTTTTTGAAGGCAACTCTAAGGTAGTTATCAAATCCATTCAGGGAAATGGTATGCTAAATTCTATGGATGGTCATTATAAAGGACATTTTGTCTTATGAGAACTCGCTTTAGAGTTCCTCTTTCTCTTATGTTTGCCGGTGAGGTAATGCAGTTGCACATTCCTTAGCCCAGAGAGCAAGATTGTTTTTTCCTTTACAAGTCTGGATAGAGTCTATCCTTCCGGACATTACTTCTTTTGTTTTGTTGGATTTACCTTTAAATGAATAGAAACTTCTCTCTCTGTAACTCTACGTACTACGTAGTCTCTGACAGTAGAAGTTACGTACTCACCTTTCCTTATGAGTTTTCAACTTCTCTAATCTGCTTTCTTATCAGATTAGAATCTCCTGAAGTAGTTGTTTCTGAATAGTAAGCTTAGTTTAGCATTTTGTTCAAATAATTTGAAATCTTGGTTATTGAAAAGGGAAAAAATCTAGGTTGATGGATCTCCATGAAATGGGCCTGACGGTTCTACATCCGTGAGCCGATAAAGGACGGGCCCAACGGGTGCAAGGTCTGTTATGGACGGATCCTGCATGAATGGATGCGACAGGGACGGATCGAGTATCCACGTGGTAGCTAGAAACCCCAGATGGAAAACCCTTGCGGCCCACGCTTGGCCATCACAGAATCCTAGTATAAATGGAATTCAGACAGAAGGAGGATTTCGAAAGACACGCGTGTTAAGGAAGATCTTCCCGTAAGGAAATGTCTTGCTCACCACGTTTGGACTACTCAAGAAGATTCCTATAAGGAAAAGACTTCTACACCAAGGAAAAGAGGTTAACCCTCTACTACTATAAAAGCCCCAATACCCTCACAAATCAAGGTACGCATAATTTACCCTTTTCTAGCACTCTAAAGTTGTGAGAATAGTTCTAACTTGACCTTCGGAGGGTATTCGGCCGGTACCACACTGGTGCTCTCTGTTAGGTCTTCTCTCTTTGGTTGCGCAGGTATCATTACAAGCGTGAGAAGATCGTGTGGCTCACTGGTGATTTTTACGGCATCATCAGTTGGCGCCATCTGTGGGAATCTATTTATGATTTGTAAGCCACATTAATGCTTCCCGAGCAAAAGAGTTGCATGGTACTCACTCGCTCGATGGCAACCACTAACGACATTCAAGAAGAAGAACCACCCATAACTGCCCTCGAGAGACAGGTTCTAACTCTCGCCGCTGCCGTGGAACGCCTCACCAAATAAAACCACAACCTGGAAGAACAACTGCGCCAGAAAAATGCAACACCGAATAACCAAAGAGAAGATCAAGAAAGGACTAACGCTGAAAGAAGGAACCAAGAGGGGCCTAAGGGCAACAACGCCCCGAGCCGACAAGAACGATAGGAAACCAGCCGTCCCTTCGGCTTTGATACAGCCCCCCCTTACATGGTCGTGGAGATGCAGTTGATGAAGGAAAGGATGGATCTTATGATGAATGCCCTAAAAGGATGGGTGTCTAGCGACCTCAACGATCTGGTCCACCGAACCGATTCACCGTTCACCGCCTCTGTCAACTCCTTCCCCCTACCGTAGAAGTTTCGCATGTCGCAGATAGAGAGCTACAACGGAGCCAATGACCCTCTTGATCACCTAGAGACTTTCAAGACCTTGTTGCATCTTCAAGGAGTAGCATACGAGATCATGTGTAGAGCCTTCCCTACAATGTTGAAGGGTCCCACAAGAATTTGGTTCAGTCGGTTGACGCCAAACTCCATCAGCACTTTTAAAGAGCTGAGCGCCCAATTCACTTCGTACTTTACTAGGGGGGATAGGAATAAAAAGTTTACTGCATGCTTGATGAGTATCAGGCAGCGAGAGGACGAGACACTGAGATCTTACATAGCCCGCTTTAATAAGGAAGCACTCTCGATCGACGAAGCCGACGACAAAATATTTGTAACAACTTTCACGAATGGGCTATGGAAGGGCAAGTTCCTATTTTCACTATTTAAGAATGACCGAAAGACTATGTCGGACATGCTGTATAGGGCAACCAAGTACATGAACGCGGAAGATGTGTTGCTAGCCCAAGAAGAAAGGCCCAAGAAGAGGGAAAGACAGGAAGATACACGGCAGGATAGAGGACCAAAGAGGGCAAGGGCCGGAGAACAACGGGAGGACAGGCGCTTAAAACCCCTCACGGGGAAATTCACGAGTTTCACCTCGCTGACTACTCCGATCGACCAAGTCTTAATGCAGATCAAGGATGAAGGAGCCTTGACCTTTCCAAGTAAGCTGAAGGGAGATCCCAATAAGAGGCCTAGGGATAAGTATTGCTGGTTCCACCGCGATCACGGCCACGACACATCTGACTGTTACGACTTGAAGCAACAGATCAAAGCCCTTATACGACAAGGAAAGTTGCAGAGATTTGTCAACAAAGAGAGGACGGACCACCCGCAAGAGCAGGCCCTTCGGGGGGAGAATGAGGGCCCTAGGCCACCCATAGGGGACATAAGAATGATAGTAGGGGGCATGACGGCCACTTGGTCCTCCAAAAAGGCCAGGAAAACATACTTGTGGATGGTTCAGAACGTTCAGCTAATGGGCTCTATACCAAAAATACCGTAGATAGACTATCCCATCATTGGGTTCTCTACCCAACGTCTTCACCACCCATATGACGATGCACTCGTGGTCAGCGTTCAAGTAGGAGATTACAATATGCACTGAATTTTGGTTGATAACGGCAGCTTAGCTGACATCCTCTACTATTCGGCATTCCAACAAATAAGGATTGATAGAGAACGGCTGATTCAGACGGACGCTCTGCTCATCGAATTCGGAGGAACACAGGTATTCCCCCTTGGTGCAGTCACACTATCTATGACGGTGGGCAACTACCCCCAACAGATCACTAAGGACGTAACCTTCCTTGTGGTTGATTGTTCGTCCGCTTGCAATGCTATCATAGGACGGCCCACCTTCAACTCATGGAAGGCAGTAACCTCAACCTACCACTTGATGATCAAATTCTCTACGGATTACGGAATAGGGGAGCTACGCGAAAATCAAGTGGCAGCGCGCAAATGCTACATAGCAATGATGGAGATGGATGACCACCTCCAAGCCATGAGCATAGAAGGGCATCAGACGATAATAGAACCTGTGGAGGAGCTTGAAGAGATACCCCTCGACAACTCTAGAAATGGCCAAACAACAAGGATCGGTACCCTCACCAGCCCGACGGTTCGCCCGGCACTGACAACCTTCCTTAGGGATAACCGGCACATATTTGCCTGCAGCTATGAGGATATGCTAGGGATAGATCCCTTTGTCATGGTACATAAGCTGAATGTGTCGCCCTCCTTCAAACCCATCGGATAGAAGAAGAGAGTATTCACCCCAGAGCGAGACCAAGCCATAGCGGAAGAAGTCCGCAAGCTACAAGAGGCAAACTTCATTAGGGAAGTTTACTACCCCGACTAGCTGGCAAATGTGGTGATGGTCAAAAAAGCCAACGAAAAGTAGAGAATGTGCGTGGACTTCACTGACCTAAACAAAGCATGTCCAAAAGATAGTTACCCCCTACCGTAGGTTGATATCTTAGTTGACTTAATGATGCAACATCAGTTGCTGAGCTTCATGGACGCTTTTTCGGGCTATAACCAAATCAGAATGGACGAAGCCGATTAGGAGAAGACTTCGTTCGTGACCAGCCAGGGCCTCTTTTGCTACAAAGTAATGCCATTCGGCCTTAAGAATGCGGGTGTGACATATCAGAGGCTCATGAACAAGATGTTCAAGCGGCAAATTGGATGAAATGTCCAGTTTTATGTTGACGACATGCTGGTGAAAAGCTGAAGGGAGGAAGATCACTTAGTGGACCTTAGAAAAACCTTTGATACTCTCCGCTCCTACAACATGAAACTCAACCCAGGCAAGTGTGCTTTTGGAGTGATGGCAGGAAAGTTCCTAGGGTTCATGGTGTCTTAAAGGGGTATTGAGGCCAACCTGGACAAGATCCGGGCCATAATAGAATGTCAAAGAAGTCCAGAGCCTCAACGGCAAGATAGCAGCGCTAAACAGATTCGTATTAAGAGTGACGGATAAGTGTCTACCATTCTTCCACACGCTGAAGGAGTCTTTTGAATGGATGACTAAGTGTTAGTAGGCATTCGAGGATCTAAAGGCATACCTCTCATCCCCTCCATTGCTCAATCCTTTCCAGCCTAGGGAAGAGCTATTCCTTTACCTAGCAATATCCTCGGTGGCCGTCAGTGCAGCATTAGTCAGAGAAGAAGACAGGGTACAGAAGCCTGTATACTACACAAGCCGTGCGTTTCGAGGTGCAGAGGAGAGATACCCACCAATGGAGAAGCTTGCCTTCTCTTTAGTTACCGCGGCTCGCAAGCTTAAGCCCTACTTCCAAGCTCACACAATCATTGTCTTGACAGACAAACCCCTACAGAGAGCAATGAACAATCTTGAAGCTGTTGGACGAGTGGCGTTATGGGCAATCAAACTGAGTGAATTCGATATACAATATCGCCTTCGCACTTCCATCAAGGGGTAAGTGGTCGCCGACTTCATTGCAGATTTCACCAACGTAGAACAAGGGGCAAAAGAGGTCCCACTATGGAGCATCCACACAGACGGATCCTCCAATAAGCAAGCAGGTGGAGCTGGCGTGATACTTCATAGCCCAGAAGGGGATACAATCGAATGCATGGCTCGGCTGGATTTCCCTATGACAAACAATGAAGTAGAGTATGAAGCCTTAGTCGCAAGACTCGACCTCGCCATAGTTGCTGGAGCTGAAAGCTTGGTCCTTTACTGTGATTCCCAAGTAGTTGTAAGCCAAGTTAACGGAGAATACGACTGTAAGAGTGAACAGATGAAGAAATATCTAGAGAAGGTGAAGGACCAGGTCAACAATCTCCATGCCAAGTTCATTTAAATCCCAAGGGAGGAGAATGAACACGCCAACTGACTCGCCAAAGCAGCGTCAGCAGAATATATGGTCATCTTCAGCTAGGTACTATCTTTCGTTCAACTTTCACCACTAATAGATGGTGTCAGTGTACAGGAGGTCAGATCCAAGAATTGTTGGACAACCTCAATAGTGTCCTACCTGAAGAAAGGAATGCTGCCAAGAGAGAAGAAGGCTGCCAGAAAATTAAAGGTCCAAGCTGCCTACTTTGTCCTGATAAAAAACGTTCTCTACAAAAGAGGTTTCTCTCGACCCTACCTAAGGTGTTTCAGCCCCGAAGAAGCAGATTATGTTATGAGAGAAGTTCACGAAGGAATTTGCGGGAATCACTCGGGATCGCGCTCATTACTACAAAAGTTGATCAGGGCAAGATATTATTGGCCAACCATGCAGAAGGATGCCCATGCATATGTGAAGGCTTGCGATAAATGTCAAAGATTTAGCAATCTCATCAAACAACCAGCCGAGGAACTTACCCCTATGAGGGCCCCATGGCCGTTCGCTCAATGGGGGTTAGATATCATGGGCCCCTTACCGACAGTAGTTAGGCAGCTAAAGTTTTTGGTAGTTGGTATCGACTACTTCACTAAGTGGGTGGAAGCAGAAGCCCTAGCCACTATCACGAAGAAGAACATTCGAAGTTTTGTTTGGAAGAATATCATCTGCAAGTACGGGATACCCAGAGTGCTTGTCTCCGACAATGGAAAGCAATTTAACAACAGTGCATTTAGGGACTTATGTAAGGAGCTAGGTATCAAGAATCACTACTCGTCGCTCGCACACCCCCAAGCCAATGGGCAATTTGAAGTCACGAATCGATCCTTGCTCAAGATCATCAAGACCCAGCTCGAGGGGGCAAAGGGTATCTGGCCGGACGAGTTGCCAAGCGTTCTGTGGGCATACCGAACTATAGCAAGAACACCCATTGGAGAAACGCCGTTTCGAATAGCATACGGAAGTGACGCTATCATCCTAGTAGAAGTAGGGCTCACAAGCTATTGGGTGGAGAACTATAATGAGGATAAAAACGAAGAGGCCATGCGCCTTTAGCTCGACTTGGTGGTCAAAGTCCGAGCGATAGCAGAGCAAAGGTTGGCGTGGTATTAGAATCTCATGGCGAAACACTATAACTCCAAAGTCAGGCATAAAGACTTTTATGTTGGAGATCTTGTACTACGGAAGGTAATGGGCGCTACTAGAGATCCTCCGCAAGGAAAGCTCGACCCCAACTGGGAAGGACCCTACAGGATCGCATCATGGCAGAGGAAGGGGACCTACCACCTCGAGACGCTTGACAGGCAAAAGCTGCAGCACCCATGGAACACAGAGCACCTATGGAAATACTACTAGTAGAGATAATATGAAGAACAACGACGCTCCCCAATTTCCTGGTTTATTTAGTTTTACTACAATTACTAGTTTTATTTAGACAATTTTTTTTGCTACAATATGTATCTTTTTAAGCCCAAGGGGGCAGGTACTTTTCTACGAACGCATGGTTTTTTAATTAATAAGAGTAATATTCAGACACATCTATGTTTTTCTACCTAAATTCTTAGAGTCCACAAACTGGATGGATCATTCCAAGAGGATGAAAACTCTTAGTCCGAAAAATGGTCAGATATAAACTAAAGTTTACAAACTGAACGGATCATCCCAAGAGGATGAAAATTCTTACAAATTCCAAAAAGTGGATGGGTATAAACTAAAGTCCACATACTGGACGGATCATCCTAGGAGGATGAAAATTCTTACAGTCTAAAAAGTGGACGGATATAAACTAAAGTCCACAAACTGGACGGATCATCCCAAGAGGATGAAAACTCTTAGTCCGAAAAGTGGACGGATATAAACTAAAGTTCACAAACTGGACGGATCATCCTAAGAGGATGGAAATTCTTACAAAGTCCAAAAAGTGGACGGGTATAAACTAAAGTCCACATACTGGAAGGATCATCCTAGGAGGATGAAAATTCTTACAAGTCCAAAAAGTGGACGGGTATAAACTAAAGTCCACAAAGTGGATGGGGTCTATCATTGAATAGACAAAAATATAGTCCACAAAGTGGAAGGGGTCTATCATTGAATAGACAAAAATAGCCCACAATATGGACGAAGTCTATCATTGAGTAGACAAAAATATAGTCCACAAAGTGGACGGGGTCTATCATTGAATAGACGAAATTATAAAGTCCACGAAATGGACGGGTCAATTATTAACCGACAAATTCATCAAGTTCACAAAATGAACACATGTTTATCATAAAGTAGACAAAATCATTAAAGTCCATAAAGAGGATGGGTTCCATCACTCAAATAAAGTGAACGGGTCTATCTTTAATTGAAGAAATCACAAAGTTCGCAATATGGACAGGGTCTATTTACACTCCTGTCCATAAAAGGGATGGGTCTATTGAACGGACCCATAGTTCACATACTAGACGGATCCAATGATTCACTAATTAATACGGAATGATAACCTACATAAATGACAAAAATCAACATTACAAATCCTCGATGAGGACGGAGTCATTCACAGTTGTGAAATTAAATAAGATCCAATCATAAAAAGTGAAATAAACAAAATAATTAAGCTAGAACCCACGAAGGGGAGAAGTTTAAGACGACGGTTAAGACAAACATTTAATGTTCTCCAAGGACTTAAAAAAAAAATTAATTAATTAACTACAGATCTGTAGCAGGGGTCTCATCCTTCTCCTTAGTGTGACAAGTCTGACCATCTTTTTGTTCACTTTGGCTTTCAACAATAGTCTGGTCACCAGGGATATCATTGACGGGGGCATTCTCACCAAAAAGCTCATCCGTATTCTTAAATTGAATAGGTTGGATGGAATTTTGCTCTTGGGCATTAATATTAACGGTGGACACATCCAACTCTAGATATAAAGCCTTCACTTGACGGATGGCATCGTCAAAACCATCACCATATGAGACTCCAAGCTTTGACAAAAGGGCGTTGGAGTCACGGTACTCTCGTACTGCAACTTCCTTCGATAGACGGATCCCTTTCTCCTTGTCTTCTAGGACCTTCTTCAGTTCCTCCGTCAGCTTGTAATACTCGTCCCTAGCTTCTTCCGCCATTTTGAGTTTCTTCTCCTGGATCACCTTCCAAGCCTTCAGTTCGATCAGCTTATACTCTGTCAACCTTGCCTTCTCACATATACGACCCAACGTCGTCTCATGATTTAGACACCGTCCCATTAACCCCTTCATCATAACCATGGCCTAAAAAACGGGAATGAATTAATTTCAAACAAAGAAATAAGGATGGATGAAAAGATGACAAGAAAATTACCTGGGCGATGCTAAAAAGCCCCGTCTCCCCCATAGCCTTCGTCGAATGATTGCTTGAGTCCTTATAATCTTCAGGAGTTATGATGGACGAAAGCCTTTCCCAAGCATGTTTGGAGTCTTCCTAGAGGAGGACAGGTGGCTTCCTCTGACTAGTGGACGGGGCTTTCATAAGGCCTTTGCCAACCCTATGCTTCGCTGGGGTGACCGTCTTCGCACCCTTAGCCATTAACCCTACAACGGGCTCTAAAGGGACCTTGGGTTTCTTGGGAGGACGGTCTCCTTTGGACGGCTACTTCCTTTTTGTGGACGGGTTGCTTGAGCCCGTCCCCTTGGGATCCACATCATCGGTCTCCTTTTTCTTGGCAGCCTATTTCCTAATCATTGCCCTTCTCTTAGTGTCGTCCATTTCTGTAAAGGTAGACAGGTGAAGTTAATTACTAAGATAAAATTCAAAACCGTTTAAACAGAATGAGGATGATGGGCTTACGTTGGCGAATTTGGGCGTCGTATTTGATGGCTGCTAGCGTTGTTTCAAGTCCGTCACAATACCAATGGATGGTATCAAGTGTGACTAGTTTGGCCCAAGTCCTTTCCTTTTTGTGGACGGGTTGCTTGAGCCTGTCCCCTTGGGATCCACATCGCCGATCTCCTTTTTCTTGGCAGCCTATGCCCTAATCATTGCCCTCTTCTTAGCGCCATCCATTTCTGTAAAGGTAGACAGGTGAAGTTAATTACTAAGATAAAATTCATAACCGTTTAAACAGAATGAGGATGACGAGCTTACGTTGGCGAATTCGGGCGTCATATTTGATGGCTGCTGGTGTTGGTTCAGGTTTGTCACAATACCAATGGATGGTATCAAGTGTGACTAGTTTGGCCCAAGTCCTTTCCTCCGGCTTGGTCTTGGCAAAAATTCTCTCAAGAAAGTTAAACTCCTCAAGTTCAACTTGTGGACGCCGTCAAATTGCAAAGAAGAAGATGGTTAGAAGTATTGAAGAAATTATAATAAACTAAACGGTCATGTAAAGGGTTCACACACTAGGACAGGTGTATACTGGACGAAGGTAATATGCCCTAAGTCGTGTCGATAGGCATGTGTTTCGTGTCCCCTGGATGACACATCCACTCGTCACCCTCTAGGAAGAAATAACGGCTCTTCCAGTCCTTATTGGAGTCTGGGGTTTCAAACATAACTTTCAACAACGGACTCGTAGGCACAAAACTATACATCCCCCTTAATTTGTCTATTTCATTTGGATGATAGCAGTGAAGGAATTCCCGCACCATCAGCCTCCTAGCACCATTTGACATGGCATCGTACAGGATCTCCATTGCTATGAAGACCCTCCAGGCGTTTGGGGATACTTGGTTGATGGACAAGCCTAGGTATTTGAGAAGCTCACGGTGAAGGGAGCTTACTGGAAACCTAAGACCTGCCTTCAGCATCTGTTCGTACATCCCGATACCTTCTATCCCTTCATAGTAGCATTTCTCTGACTTATAGGGTAGACGGATGGGGATGTTATCTGGAATTTGGTAATTGACCCTAAGAGTGTTGAAGTGTTTCTCCTTGATGGTGGACTTAAAATCATTCACCGTCCATTACGGTAGCATGATGAACTCCCTAAGTCCATCAGTACCTACAACGGACTTTATTGGTTGTTCCTCGCCATCATCCGAACCCTCCTCTGGGTCAACCATCTCCATATCCTCATTCGTTGAGGACGGGGAAGAGGTGGATGGACTCCTCTCTTCGCTTGGACTTTCTTGGTCTTTGTGACTTGACGGGTATACTTTCTCGTAATTTGCCCCGTCACGGACAACTGACTGGTTACTTGATGCACTAGACATTGCCTACACGTGACGACAAAACCTAAGACTCTGATGGGTCTAGAAGGGGTGACGGGGGCATAAAGTCTAGGAAAATAAAAAGAGTATATCTGAAGGTAAAAGAGACTTGTAAAAAAAGAGGAGTACTTACCAAGTTAGTGAGTGAGCGGAAGAAAGGCGTTGTTGACGGATATAGCAACTGGATGGAGTGGTCTCTAACAAGGATGACGAAAGCGCTCTGATAATGTGTTTCAGTGAAAAGTAGAGAAATGAGAAAAGAAGAGTGTGATATTTATAGAGGAAGTGCACGGAAGATGAAGCGACGTTTCGATCCGAGATAATATCTAATGGAAGAGTGACACGTGTCATGCGTCATAAATGGCTTCCAGACAACCTGTTAGGGGGTGAGCACAGTTCATGGAATTTGTATTGAAATTGTCGACCCACAGGCCTTTAAACCGTCATCCCTTAAACCTTGAACCGTCACCCCATGGGTCCTTCCGCTCAAAGATGACAGACCCATGGGGTGAGGGGGCAACTGAAGAGGGAAAAAATCTAGGTTGACGGATCTCCATGAAATGGGTTTGACGGTTCCACATCCATGGGCTGATAAAGGATGAGCCCAACGCGTGCAAGGTCTATTATGGACGGATCCTGCATGAATGGATGCGACAGGGACGGATCGAGTATCCACGTGGCAGCCAGAAACCCTAGATGGAAAACCCTTGCGGCCCACGCTTGGCCATCACAGAATCCTAGTATAAATGGAATTTCGACAGAAGGAGGATTTCGGAAGATACGCGCATTAAGGAAGATCTTTCCATAAGGAAATGTCTTGCTCACCACGTTTGGATTACTCAAGAGGATTCTTATAGGGAAAAGACTTCTATATCAAGGAAAATATGTTAACCCTCTACTACTATAAAAGCCCTAATACCCTCACAAATCAAGGTACGCATAATTTACCCTTCTCTAGCACTCTAGAGTTGTGAGAATAGTTCTAACTTGACCTTCGGAGGGTATTCGGCTGGTACCACACCGGTGCTCTCTATTAGGTCTTCTCTCTTTGGTTGCGCAGGTATCATTACGAACGTGAGAAGATCGTGTGGCTCACTGGTGATTTTTACGACATCATCAGTTATCAAACCATTAATGTCTCATTATGTCAATCTTTATAAGTTTAAACATCACCCTTTGTTACTGATAATGGGCTCAAATCCTAACAAAAGAGATCTAATGAACCACGTACCCTGCCCACGCGACCTGTCATGGATTGGAAGCTCTCAATGTCGCATGTAGTTGCACACTTAGAGCTTATATTTTAGGGCGCTCCCATTAGCAATTTCAATTTTTTTCCCCCCCTTTTTCCAGGAGTAAAAAATATATTTTTTGAAGTGAAAAAATAAAAAAACACTGATTAGCCTTTTATATGCAAGTTGAAAGATTTTCCCCACCGTATTTGGGAAAGTCAAGTTTCAATGTTTGCCTCTATTACCTCCAGGAAGCTTTAGGGTATGTTTAAGTTCTATCTTCTTATTGGATTCTTGACCCCTTATGTTTTAGTAAGGGCTTTAGCCTCTAAGTCTTTCAAAGAGCAGGTTAAAACTGTTGTGCTGGCCCGAAGTTCCAAGGCATTTTGATGGTAATCTTCTTGTTACTTCATGCAAACCATGGATTAAATTAACTAAGAAAATCAAGTTCAATTCCTCCAACCATTGCGAGGTCAATGTTCTGATATCAAATGTAATGAAAAATTTGTAAAGTTGGACTCTTAGGGAAATTAGTGGTAACTAGACCAATTTGAGGTAGTCGACTTCCAAGAAAAGAGAATTAGAGAAACAAATAGGTTGAAAGGAAAGAATAAATGTATATGACTAGTTTCTTATTGAGGTTCAATAATATTGACACATATTTATACAGGCTGGTTTACATCGAGTTCTCTAGTTAGTTTACTCAAACTCGTGAAATCAATTGAGTGAGACAACTAGCTAACTCACCAGCCAACTAATTGTAACAAATTCTTAATAACCCTTTACAACACCCCTTACCCCTTCCAACAATTAGTAGTACACAATTAGAAGTAAATATTACCTTGTGCTCATTAAAAAAATTCATCTATAACCTACCTATCCCACTTTGTGCATTCAACAAGGAGTTCTATCACTTTCTCAAAAAAAAAAAAAAAAAAAAAAAAAAAAAAAAAACGAGTTCTATCATCTATGACATTTCGATTTCTGAAGGTGGGGAGGCCCGAGTAATATCGTCAGGAATGTCGATAGTCTTCATGTCTTCCCTTCTTAAAGAAGTCAGACTATGTAAGTCTGGCGTAGATGAACTTGAAGCCCTCGGTGGAGTAGTGATCTCTCCATTATAAAAGTATTTTGCAAGTCCAACTGCCTTGTTCCAAACTCTTATATGGCTAGGAGTTGCATTCTCTTCGTTTGGCTCTTGATGATGTTGATAATTCTTTATTAATCGAATAAATGATAGGAGTAAACAAATAGTAGAAGTGGCAGCAGATAGAAGGAAGAGACCCCAGAAGCTCTGGATGCTCAAAGGATCTATATAACTGGATGTTCTGTCTGTTGAGCACTCAGATGAGGGCATCAACCATTTTTTTTCTAGATCTGTTAGGCTACCATCTTCTGATAGTTTTAGTATGGCTTCTGAAAAATCCTTCGTTAATGGTGAGCCCTTCGGGAATACCTGGATGGAGGGTAATTAGAATTTAGAAGTGATTCCTATTAGATAAAAAGATGATACTCTCAATCTCACTTGAATTAAAGACTGTCTATTTCATCGTTAAAATTTTAGTTTCTGACAAGGTATAGATTGTCACATTATTTAAAACTTTAAACAACATAGCACTAGATACAACTTTAAATTTATAATAATATTTAATCTAAAGCATGAAATTGATACAATTCAAATGAAAAGGATGCTAATGCATTTGGAATGGAATTACTAAAACAAAAATCATAGCATTTATGGAAATTTTTATTTAATCAATATTTATTGAGGATTTATGCCTTTAGAACTCTCAACCAATGTCTGAAAATAAATGAAGACTTCTTAGAAATGATGAACTAGTTTTAGCCACCATCGAAAGCTTGTATAGAAACTCTCTACAAAATTGTTTCTTTCCATATTCAAACTGTCTGGAATTCAAATTTTCTGCAAAGAATTTATAAAAACCTGAAATAATCTAAAAATGCATGAAAATTTTGAAATAAATTCTGTGATGGCCAGTGCTAATATGTAATATGCTTCTGTTTCTTTTCTGGAAAAATTCAATATTAAGCTTTATTTGGAATGATCAACTTGAAGTTACGTGGAAACTGAAAGTTTGGTGTGTGTGTGTGTGCGTGTGTGTAGAGGAAAGAGAGCATGTAGAAGGAGTGGTTATTACTTACAAAGCCAAAACCTCCAAATCTATAGGTCTGTCTGGAGGTAGTGAATCCCTTGCAATACTTGTTGCTGAAAACTTTCTCATATGGAATTTCAAAAAGGGCTGCAGCTATGCTTTTTTTTCTGAAATGCTCTGGATAAGCAGATTCGGTTGGAACTTGAACGATGTTCGTTAAATTAAGCACTTCCTGCAGGTAAGTCATTACAAATGAATCACCATCACAACCAATTGGTGCATTGCTGCTCTTCAGCCACTCGATATCTCTAACTGGATGCAGTTGTTGCAAAGTGAGCATTGAAGACAGATTAGCAGTGTAGCTTGAGGTTAGGATCAACACAACAAAAAGCCAAACTACCACCACCACTCGAGTGAGGTTGCTATAAACTCTCTCCCCTGCAAATTAATGGATTCCATTCATTAGAAATCTCATCTTGGCTGTGTTTAGTCTTTTCTCTGGGGGCTCCTATTGATTAGAAAGCAATTTCATTATAAGATGTGATTGATCCTACAAGGGTTAATCCCTTTTTAATATTGGCATTATGTTGTAAGAAAAGTCTTGCATGAAATGAAAGTTTCTATTTCACACACAAGTATATTTTCAAGTCATATATGACCTGCAACCTTTCAGATATTCTAGCATTCTAAACCTTGAACATAAACCTACCTCTTTATCTCCCTCTAACTACTAAGTGCTAGGTTTCTCAAAATTAACTAATTACACATACAGAAATAAGAGAAGGATTTGTGCAATGGTAAATCAATTGTATTATTTTACATCCTAGACAGCCATAAGTTTTTAGGGGTGGGTACAATAAGGCTAATTAGACTCCATAAACAGTGTTAGAGACTTGATCTTTACCTTGTGCTAACTGCTCTGCGTCACAGAGTACTTATCATAATCCCAAATATTGGTGTCTATTAAAAAAATAATAATAATAAAATAAAACAGATTATAGAATTTGGTACTTACTTTGAGCAAAGAACAGAGTGCAGAATGTGAACCAAAGTGCGGTACCAATCTGATTCTTCAGTGTGCCATTAAATTCTGGATTATATTGATGCTCCAAGAACCAAACTATAAGCATTGTGTATATTAAGACGACACCAGTCATTAACCACATTTTCCAGGTAAGAGGCTTCAAGAACATCCATGCTGATTCTTCAGGTTGTGCAGGAACTACCATGGACAATCCTGCCTCGGCATATGGCTGAGTAAATTCCACATATCTTGTACGGTTGGCTAATATTGTAAAATCCCCAACAACAACATCAAATGTCTTCCATTGTTTATGGTCCATACAAAACAAGCATAGTTTTTATCAGAAACGAGTTCATAACCGAGAAACAAAACAAAACAATAGACAACATGAAAAAAGTGCAGGTTATATACAACTTATTTTATTCAAAGATTCACTACTCTTACTAGTGCATTCTCTCTTTCATTCAAACTTAGGCTAACTATCACCAAAGTCATACTGGCAGTGTTTCTTGTTGTGTAAGTTAGAAATGAGAAGTTTCAAAGTTACGAGAAACCATAAGAAGAAAATTCTGTACAAATTTATCTCCTCAATAGTCAAGACTCATTTTTCTTCCATCGGTAGCATCGTAGAAATTTGACCTATAGAAAATTTGACTCGAAGGCTCTTTTCTTTGCAAGATCAAGACTGCAGAGAATTTACACATCTCTTTTTCTTCCTTTATAATATAATCGAAGTTTAAAAAAAAAAAAGTTAGGACACATGATATACTGTGATTGGTAAAACATTGAATGGAACACCTAGAGGGGGATAGATGATTCTATTCAAATTTGGTGGTCTATTGAATTGAATTGAATTTATACTATATATTAATATATCCAAAGGAACTTTTTGCTAGGTGAGTACAAACGATGACAAAATTTTTTGGGAAGTTCATAAATATAAGTGAACATATAAACAAATTGAGAAATTAATGGGGGAGTTTGTTTGTTTTGTGTCATGCAAGTATGAAACGCATGAAAACTAACGAAGAGATTCAAGAAATTGAATGGTAAATCTAGAGTTGTTACCTTGTTGTAGACACAATCAATCAGATCCTCATAGGTGCCATTCAAGGGTATGAATTTATAGGGCAGAGAATAAGGCAATTTTTCAAGCACCTCTTGGAAAACATCAATGCACCAACCACCAAATTTGTTCCCACTGGAGTCAACCTTTACAAACTTGTGAAATGAAGTTCTACCTGGAACTCCAACTTTCAATGGATTTTGTCCTGTAGGCATTGCCCAACCCTTTGGAACTTGAATTAGATATCCTGGCAAAGTTACTGGACCTGCAATTTTCTCTGTACAATTTTTCATCTCAACGCTTTCTGAGAACCCAAACTCTGATGTCCAAAAGTCTAATTCTTCGTATCCTTTCTTTACAACAATTACTATCCTCAATATAGGAGTTTGCAGCAGATTTCCTGCTTCAAAATGTATTTGGTCACTTAAACCAGAGAAATTGCTTGACAGTAGATTTTCTAACATTATCTTTGGGCTAATTGAGTTATTAATCGTTCTTTCTATGGCCTGTGAAATTGTCATAATGCTATCATATGCTCTTAGAGCATAAATTCCAGGTTCGTGATTATGTTCCTCAGGATACTTGGTCTCAAAGATTTTTGTGAACTGAGCATAGAAATCTTTATAAGAATTACTACTACTAGAATAGTAGGTCTTGATTCCCAAAGCACCTTCCATAGAGGAAATAACAGAGTTGTTAACAGAGTCCAGTACACTTGCAACACTCTCGGGAATTATCCAAGCTGACTCTCTCCCTACAAGTCCTACTTTCTTAGCTTCTCTGAACAAATGAGATACCATTGGTATTGATGACTGAAGAACGATAAAAGCCCGAGATTGTGTTGTTAACTGTAGTTTCAAAAGCTCATCAAGAACAAATACCCCTGCATTAGGGAGAGAAGAAACGGGTGGAAGAACCAATTGGTACTCAATCACTGAATCAACCTTCTGAAGAGCCTCAGATAGAAGACCTAACATCCCTGAGTCACTGCCATATGCATCATCTTCATATATTGCTATAACCCTTCTCCAGTTATAGGCCCGAACAATTTCTGAAATGCATTCAATCTGAGCAGAATCATTATTAGCCATTTGAATCAAGAAAGGCCAACGATGTTGCAGAATTGGTGAGGTTATAGCAGGAGCTGCAAATGAAAGAACTGGAACACTAGCTTTGTTTCCAATAGCAGCCACTAATGCTGCTTCCTCCCACCTGTTCATGCCAACAATCGCTTGCACTTTTTTTTCTGTAATAAGCTCATCAGCTGAACCAAAAAAAAAAGAAAAAAAGATAAGAAACATTATAATTAATATCAAATCAAGAATCTGTCATAATCATCCTAATAAGAAGATAACTGACCAGCAGAAACAACTTGAAGGGGGTCTTTCCCGGGGTCTTTGAAATAGAGAGACAGCTTGTGACTCTTTGAATGGTGTTTGTTGAAGTTTTCAGCAGCAATTTCAATAGCTATTTTCTCTTCTTTCCCGATTCGGGAACTGACATCAATGACGGCACCAATATTTGTAACTTCGTTAGTCGTATTAGCAGCTTCATCTCCATGAGAGAGTGAGAGAAGAAAGGAGATTAGTATGAGAAAGAGCAGGCAAAACTTTATCACTGTTTTACAGGTAATGAAAGGGAAAGGCATTCTGAGAATTTGATAATTTCGTTCACTGAAAAAGGAAATAAAAGAACACAGAAAAAAAAGTCTCCTTTAAATCTTAATTACAGCAACTATTATTTATGGACATGGTTGAATACTATTCGCAAATATGTATGAATAGTGGTGGCTACAGGAAATTTTTATTTACACATAGATAGGAAACAACTAACGAAATCGAAGGCTGGCTATTTTTAACATTATTCAAAAAGTCGGAATATAATTTTTGTTTTTCAGTATCTTTAACTCAGATCCTTAGACTTGACTGCTTCAATCGAACAAATTAAAGCAAAAAACAAAAAAAATTGATTGTTTGCATGGAAATATGGCTTCTGAATCTTCTGATGGTCAAATCCAAACAACTATTACGACTTACGAGGCATCATGGAAGATGATATTGTGATGCTAAGAAAGTACATTACAAAATAAATTGTTTAATTGCTTCTAAGCGATGTCAACGTCTAGAGAGGATACGAAAATTCATGCAAGTTGCAACCCAAATGTTATGCTATGCGGTATGCAATACGCAATCATTTTTCTAATAATAATTTAATAATATAATATATATAATATGAATGGCGAGAGCATTCACACCAATTTATCTAAATTTTTTGTTAAATTTTAGCTTATAACTATTTTCTTTTTCTTTTTTTACCCAACTTTTTATATATAACTAAATCAAATCCGCTTCTTTTCAATAAATAAATAAATAAATAAAAAGAAAGAAGAAGAAGTCAAATTACCACCTTCTTTTTTTCTCCCTATATTTCTAAGAAGTACAAGTGTGGATTTGGGTTCGGATGTGAGTGCGGGTGTAGTGCAATGACACGACAATTTTTGAAAAGGATGAATACAAGTGTGGCAGGATACGTTTATAATAAATTATGAAATATGTTTTTATTTTTATTTTCTATATATTACTAAGCATTTTTTTTTATTCATATAATGGTAAATATATAATAATTTAAGAGCATTAGTAGATAATAAAATGAGAGATGGAGGGAGTATGAGGGAGAGTTGGACTACTGGAGCCCTGGGTTTAGAGAGAGAGAGGAGATAGAGAGAATGAGAGAGACTTTGAAATGATTTTAGGGTTATTTCATTAAAGTAGGTTGTCAAAATGGAGTGTTTTGATGAAATATTTTACGTTTTTTTTTAACAACTATTTTGGCCCATATCGAACCAATTAGGGGCCTATTTTGGCTCGTTTTCGACTGAATTGGACTGTATCAGCCTGAATCAGAAACGAAAAAAAAAGTTTTAGCCATGGACATGCATGCATTTGCGTCCATGGCTGCACGACGCATCTATGCATATTTGACTCGGGTGCACCGGCCCAATTGGCGCACCCGTGCTTCCTAACCATATTTTCATTTAAGTAATCATTTTATTTTATTTTATTATTTTTTCTTCTCTCGAAAAATCTTCCTTTTTATTTTTTATTTTTATATTTATCTCTCTTTCCGTCCTTCTCCAATATTTTAGCCTCATCCCATCTGAGCACCATCCTTTTACCAAGAAAAATCCCCAATTTTCATTAACAAATAACAAAATTTTCACCAACAAATCACAATCTTATTGGTAGCCCCTCTCCAAACTCTTGAAAAATAACATCACATCGCTCAGACCAACCTATCAATTCCTACCCATAAAATTCTTCTTGCAACCTCCCTATCAATCCTCATTAGGGTCAATGATTCTTAATATCACGCCCCAAACCCACTAGGTTCTAGTGCATGAGAAAAACCAAGAGTTTCTAAAAATGAAAAAGTAGTTTTCACACACATGGTTAATTAAAAAAAAAAAAAAAAAAAAAGAAGAAGAAGAAGAAGAAGAAGAAGAAAAATCACACACATGGTTGCATCGACTAATAAAATATAAACAATATTATCTCTTTCAAGAACAATTAAATTCAATACAACTATGTGTTCAAATTTAATTTAGAAACTTGATACAGTCCTAAGGAATTGTATATATGTTTTACCAATAGTAAGTTCCAGTTAATTCAATTAGTAAAGTCTTGTTGTTAAATAAAAATTTGGAATTTGAACCATATTTACACTAAAAACCGAGTAGTATTTTAGCCTGATGATAAAAAGTAATCATTATAAAGCGAATGTCATAGTCTATAGGTTAAAATTATATCGTACTTATCAAAATAAAAAATTTTACCAATAAATTATTATGACTAGTACTATTCATGTTTGATGTGTGGATTAATTGGCCATGTGTCATTTGATATCAAATCTAATGGAATTAAACAAAGGATGCTTATGCATTGGTGCATGTGCTGCTTGTTCTAATTGTTTCTAGAACTGTGAACCTTAAATGAACTGTAACACTCTCCCAAGTAGGAGGTTGTTTCTCTCTAGACCGAAAGGTTCCAGTCCTTTCTAGAGAGTTCTATCTCTCTTCTCTTCTCTCTGGATCGTGGTGTCCAGCCCTCTCTCTCTCTCGGCGCACATTTCTGGTTTTTCGAGAGTGTACGCATAAGCTCATCTCGGTTGGCTTGTGAGATTAGATTCCATTGTCAGTCTTCCAATCCCTCTGTGGGTCTTTACCGTTTCACCATTGTCAGTCCTCCATGATGGAAATAAGTATGTACACAGCGGAAGATGAACGGATGTACTTTATTCGTAATCTATAACATACACTATGCAATTTTCAGAATTCGAGTATAAGAGAGCATACCTTGAAGCGGTGAATTTCAAAACAAAGATCGAAGCACTTGGGAATACTCTTAATCTTCACTCCAATTCCACTAATGCCCAAGAAGTGTAGACTCTCAATTAGTTACAAAAGGAAAATCAAAAGAGTGACTTACACTCTCATACACACCACCTTTCAATGATGTTTTTCACTCTCAAATAATTCTGTACGTTTTTCCTTTTGTATCCAACCAATTATCTAATTGGGCTGGCCTTTTGGACCTTTCCAATTGGGCTTAAGTATGTGGCTTGGAGTGGGACCAAAAGGGACTAATGAGACACTAGCTCCAATGGACATTGGGCTTTTCTGTCAACTCTTGACAAGTCCAAAGTTACCATTAACTATATTTAATACCACTATATAAATATAGTTGCACTCTAGGCCTTATCTATAAATTATATCCCAAGACTTTATTGTACATGCAAACCCCTTCATAAAATATTCGTAGTAATACAAAGTCACAAATGTGGACTGCCATTTTGTAGATTACTACATCTTAATCCTTGAGTACCCGATTTAATCCTTATAAGTTATTCTTCATATATTTATGAAATCCAATTTCATAAATATATATATATACTTTAGTAATTTCTTACCAAAGTGGTTAGGCCTAACTCTCTAAATAACAAACCCATTAAACTTATCTCAAGGGAATATTTTATATCTCCGTTAAGAGACTATGAATTCCATCTTGAGAATATATGTTCCATCAACACTAAATGTGGCTGCCCAACATACTGAAGTTTTGACCTTTACTTTAGATCTCACTCCTGATATATCAAAGCAACCTACATTTCATGATCAAGTCCATTATTCTCTCAGCATTAAGAGTTCATGCAAATATAAGTCATGAGATTTATTATTCATTTGACAGTCCTTAGAAGAATAATAAATCTCACAGCGGTCCAGCTTAATATGTCTTAACGACTAAAACATATCAATACATCAACTAGAAGTCTCCACTTCCATGATCAAGACAAATCATCGTAGTCGATATGTTATAGTCTTTGCAGATGAAATGCCCAATTTCATCACCGACTACGAACTATAGTTCTGAGTTTACAAAGAATTTGTGACTTATATCTTCTGTGACTAAATCACATAAATCACATACTATGCATCTCATGGACTATGCGATAATGTCCGAATATTCATGTTACTATTATTTCAGATAATAATAATAAAACAATTTTATTTAACACAATATTAAGTCATACATAATGTCATACACAATGTCACACTTAATATTATACATAGCATCATACAATAGGATTTAAGGGCACTAATCCTAACACTCCAACCCCTTTGTGGGTCTTTACCGCATCATCAATGGTCTTCTCAGTACCTTAAATGGGTCCGTTGGTGCTGTGTAGATCTTAGCCCTTTGTTGTGGGTCCGATTGCGCTGGGAGGGGTATAGTTTTTGTAGCTGGTTGGTTTTTTCGATGGTTAATCTTAGCCCATTGAAATCTATGTGAAGATTTTGTGCTGAAGGTGTGGGTGATTGAAGCCGCTAGAGACCTTTTGTGGGATGAATTTCCAGCAAGTAGGGGTACTCCTAGAATTGGTGTGATTCGGCCAAGGTGATTTCTTAGCAATCAGTGAGTTTTTTTTATATGATTTGTGTGTAGTTATGTGGTCATCAGAAGTTTGATTTTGGGACTTTCCCTTTGTACTGGGTTTGCTTAATGCTCTGCTTGTACCCTTATATCCTTTCAATCTTTATTGGATATGTTTTAATGGGGGTTTTGGGATGGAATTGTCAAGGGCTTGGGAGCCCTCGGTCAGTTTGAGCGTTGCGTGGTCTGGTGCAATAATAGGATCCTGATTTTGTTTTCTTATCGGAAATAAAACTGAAAAAGAATAGTAGGGATAAAAAGGAAGGGAATGTTGGCTTTATTAATGGGTTAGTTGTTCCCAGCCATGGAAGAAGTGGAGGTTTTGCTCTTCTATGGAGGAAGGATATTAGTGTTGATGTTCAAAGTTATTTAGACAGGCATATTGATGCCATTGTTACAGAAAGTTCAGGTTTTAAATGGCGGATTACCGGGTTCTATGGAAATCCTGAGGTTCATAGAAAGGAGTCATGGGATTTACTAAGTTCTTAATAGAAAATTTCAGCTTCCCTGACTGTGTTTTGGAGATTTTAATAAAATTGTTTCTGCTGTGAAGAAAATGGGGGGAGCGCGAAGATCTCAGAAGCAGATGGAAGAGTTTAGGGAAGCAATTAATTGTTGTAGATTCATGGACCTTGGGTTCTATGGTCCGGAGTTCACTTGGTGTAATATGCAAGAGGGAAGGCATAGAATGTATCTTCGGTTGGATCGTGCTCTAGTTACGTAGGAATGGATTGATAATTTTAGGGACATGTGAGTGCACCATCTTGTGGAAACTACTAGTGACCATTATGCACTCTTGATCACTAATTCTTTTGCTCCGTAAAGCCCCGGAAGAGAAGATTTCAGTTTGAAGCTATGTGGACAAGAAGAGAAGATTGTAGAGATGTTATTATGGAAGCTTGGACTGGAAGTGTGAGAGCTAATAACCCTAGTGATATAGTGGCTGGTCTTAAAAGATGTGCAGATGAACTTTCAAGATGGAACAAAACAGTCTTTGGCCATGTTCCAAGACAGATTCAAAAGAAGAGGAATGTTTTAAATGAGCTTGTCTTAAGGGATCAGAATGGAAGGGAGATAAACAAGATTAGAAAAGAGATTAATGAGTTGCTGGACTTTGAGGAAGTTATGTGGCAACAAAGATCAAAAGTTCAGTGGATGGGTCTTGGAGATCGTAATACAAAATACTTCCATTCTAAGGCCTCCGGGAGGAAAAAGAAAAACACAATCACTAGACTGTTGGATGAGATGAGGGTCTGGAGAGAGTCTTCTTTGGGCGTGGCAGAAGTTGCTGTGTCTTATTTTGAGAAGCTTTATACAACATCTCATCCAGGTAGAATTCAGGAGGTTATTGACACTATGGAATCAAAAGTGTCTGTTCAGATGAATCAAGATCTTATTAAGCAATTCACTAAGGAAGAAGTTGAAGTAGCCCTAAAACAGATGCACTCGACCAAATCCTCCGGCCCAGATGGTATGTCTGCTGTCTTTTATCAAAAATTCTGGGATATTATGGGTAACAATGTTGTGAATATGGTTCTTAATGTCTTAAATTTTGATATGTCCATGGCTGATATTAATAAAACTTATATTACTCTTGTTCCAAAAAATAACAATCCTTCTAGAATGACGGAGTTTAGACCTATTAGCCTAAGCAATATTATTTATAAACTTATTGCTAAGGTCCTAACTAATCATCTAAAATTGATTCTCCCCTATATAATATCGGAAAATCAAAGTGCTTTTACTGCTGGAAGGTTTATAACAGATAATGTTCTTATTGCTTTTGAGATGATGCATTACTTAGAACATAAGAAAGAGGGTAAGGATTGTTATATGGAAATTAAATTGGACATGAGTAAGGCTTACGATAGGGTGGAATGGGGCTCCATAGAGCAAGTTATGAGAAAATTGGGTTTTCATGAAAGGTGGATTAGCTTGATAATGAGATGCATAACAATTGTCTCATATTTTGTGCTTATAAATGGGGTAGCTCATGGTAATATTGTGCCATCAAGGGGACTCTGTCAAGGGGATCCTCTATCATCTTATCTATTTCTCCTATTTGTAGATGGTTTTTCTTCACTTATTAATAAGGCTATAAGAAGTCACACTATAAGTGGACTTTCAATCTGTAGAGGCTGTCCTATGATATCACACCTCTTTTTTGTGGATGACAGTTTGCTTTTTTGCAAAGTTAGCAGCCAAGAATGCCAGCATCTAATTGATATTCTTCATCTGTATGAGGCTGCTTCGGGTCAGAAAATCAATACAGACAAATCATCGGTGTTCTTTAGCACCAATACCCCTGAAGAGAAAAAAATTGAGTCTTTAGATATTCTTGGGCCGATGCAGGATTCCCGCCATAGTAAGTACCTCAGTCTTCCTTCAATCATTGGCAAATCTAAGACTGAAGTTTTTGCGGAGATCAAAGAAAGGGTGGGAAGAAAATTGTCTGGATGGAAGGAGAAAATTCTTTCTATTGGTGGTAGAGAGATTTTGATCTAATCGGTGGCCCAAGCTATCCCTACGTACAATATAAGCTGTTTTCAGCTTCCTAAGGGATTGTGTGATGAGATTGAAAGCATGATGAGGAAGTTTTGGTAGGGTCAGAGGGGTCAAGAGACTAAGGTTGCTTGGGTAAGTTGGAGGAAGTTATGTAAATCTAAGCTTAATGGTGGTATGGGTTTCAGAAATCTTCAAGCGTTCAATCTTGCCATGCTCGCAAAGCAAGGTTGGAGGCTCTTGAAGAACCCAAACTCATTAGTAGCTCGAATGTATAAAGCTAAGTATTATCCCCATGGTGATGTTCTTAAAGCTAGTTTGGGGTCTAGCCCATCCTTTACATGGAGAAGCATAACGCAGGGGCTCAAAGTTGTGAAGAAAGGAACACATTGGAGAGTTGGCAACAGGAAATTGATTCACATTTGGGAAGATAAGTGGCTGCCCAATCCTACAATGTACAAGGTTATTTCTCCTTGTCCCCAAAATTTTGATAATTTTCCCATGGTCTCAACTCTTATTGATTTTGATTCTAGAAGATGGGAAGTGGACCTAGTGAAGTCTCTATTCTTGCCATTTAAGGCAAGGACTATTCTTAATATTCCAATTAGCTATAATCTTCCGAATGATAAAATTATTTGGGTTGGTAATAATAAGGGTGTTTTTACTGTTAAAAGTGCGTGTTATGTTGCTCTTAGCTTAGTGGAATCACTTGAGGCGGGAGAATGTTCTTATAATGACCCAAGAGAACTATTGTGGAGGAAGTTATGGCACTTACGTATTCCATCAAAGATTAAAATCTTTGCTTGGAGGGCATGTGTGGATGCTCTTCCAACAATGATGAATTTGCAAAAAAGAGGTATTGGAGTGAGTGACTTGTGTCCTTGTTGTGGCTTTGAGTCTGAGACTCTTTTTCACTCAATTATTAAATGCGAAGTTGCTAAAAGAGTTTGGGATAATTGGGAGGGTAGTAGTGTGGAAAACTGGTAGGGACTTATGGACATATCCGATGTAGCTTTAGATATTTTGAGGAATGGCACTAATTGTGATTTGGAGGTGTTTTTTGGGGTTGCTTGGTCTGTTTGGTATAATAGGAATCAAGTTGCCTTTGAATCAAAATGCCAATTACCGGGTCAGATTTGGAGATTTGCTAGGAGTTTTCTACAAGATTATAAAGGTGCTTTGTGTGCTTTGAACACGAATCTAGCGAAGGAAAGTAGTAGGTGGACTCCTCCATTGCCTGGAGTTTTCAAAATCAATGTTGATGGGGCGATGTTGGAGGATGGGCAAAACTTTAGTGTTGGGGCTGTTATTCGTGACTCTTGTGGTGCAGTCTTGTGGCTTGTAGTGAATTCCTGCAAGGCCAGTTTTCAGTTGAGGAGGTGGAAGCTCTTGCCATGGAAGCTGGGATTCTACTTGCACGAGATATGAAGCTTTCTTAGATTATTGTTGAATCTGATGCCATTTCCATTGTTAATAGTGTTAATGAGAATTTTATGGAAGGGAGCATTGGCCATCTGTTTCAAGGCATTCGTGCCTTGCTGAGCTCTTTTACTAGTTGGAAGGTCAATCATGTGAATCGGGATTATAATAGAGCTGCTCATGAGTTAGCTCATTTGGCTAGGCGAAGTGAAGACTCGCAGGTGTGGAGAAGAGCTCTCCCTAGGGTAGTGCAGGATATTGTTCAAGCTGATTGTTCTGATTAGTGCCTATGGTTTTCTCTATGAGCTCTGTTGTTTTTCCTTTCTTTGCTTGTTGGTTTGTAATGGCAAGCTTTGTATCAAAAAAAAAAAAAAAAGAACTGTGAACCTTTAATTGCAATTAACATGAGAACCAAAGTAGAAAGCCATAGAACAACAGTGAAAGCCAATCGTTTACATCTCCAAACATGTAAATGATGTCACACAAATAGCCATGACCCCTGAACATCTAAATAGAATAAAAGCATATAGGAAGAAAAGAAGAAAATATTAGAGTAGAGAAGTGATGACCTTCATCAAAATATGCTGAGTTTAATGAAAGGTATATACCAAATTCTTTTCATTGGGGTATGTTATCAAACAACTGGAGTGCAAATAAAATGAACTCAAGTTGTGAAATGAAATCCAGCGATTCCAGCGGCCATGAGTTCCTAAACACCCAATACAAAAATCATTCAAGATACATCATCTTCCCATCAAGACCAACCATAATCATCAAAGAGCTCAACATGGGTATCAAAGAAAGGCAACCAAAAAAAAAAAAAAATTCAAGAACACACATGGCAGAAAATTTTATGGGCCAAGAAAATCAGGGTATTTAATCTGACTAAAAGGGAGGTGGTTGCAAGCAAATTTATTTAGAAGTTAGAACATGTTTCCATTAAAATGAACCCAAAAATTGGTTAAACTATGAAACTTTAGGGCACACCAACCTTCAATATTACATCAACGGAATGCAGCAACAATGACCATAATTCAGTAAATTCCAAGTTATTGTTAATTCAAAGCAGGATTTCCATTAGATTAGTATTAGATATGCTTCCCCCAGCCTTAGCAATGCACCAATTTTTGAGGCTAACCGCTAGTGATGAGCCATCAGCCAAGTGACGAGGTCAATGGAGACGCTAATTTCTGAATCAATGGCCAATCCAAAGCCCATCAAAAAAAAAAAAAAAAAAAAAAGGAAAAAGAAAAAAAAGGAAAAGCCAATCCAAAATATCCAGGGAGAGGAGAATTGGAGTAACTGGAAATGCAAAAGGCCCTAATCAACAATAAAGCCCGGGCCTTGGTCCGTGGTGAACTATACTATATTGTGGATTGGGCTTTTCTATTTGTCCAAAAGCTGGCTTCATGAGACTTTTAGCTTTTGGAATGCCCAGAAAAATAGTTCCCCAAACTCCAAAGACCCAGAAAGAATACCAGAAAATCTCACTGTAAAAACCGAGAGCAGAAAACACAGCCAAAAATACATTGAAAGCCTAGAAAAACAAACAGACCCAAAAATCCCACCACTTTAATTGTACTTAGAAACCTAGACATGGCAAAAAATGGGTCAGAATTTTTTGACCCGACCCGACACGAAAAAAAATACCTGACCTAAATCCGATTTTTTGACCCAAAGCAAAAACGGGTTGAGCCGTGATCCGACCTGTGGTTTTTTGCAGGCCAACCTGACCACCCGCGACCCGAACCGAACCCGAACCATTTTTTAAAACATTTTTTTTTTTTTTTTTTTTTTTTGTAAAAAAATAAAATAAAATTAAGACAATATTGGTTTAATTGTTTGTTGTGAGCTTTAAATAAATAATTGAGACATTTACATAACTACATACAAATTAATTGAAAGATGAATGGTTGAGCATTCTGTAATAAGTAAAGATTTTTATATATCAAATAGCAAAATACATGTCAAGATAATCTAGTTACAGCAGAGTTAAAAACATAGATTTAAAATTGTAGACATGTGTGAGAAACATTTACAAGTGTGAAAATAGTGAAGCCAAAGTATCAAATTAGCATAAATTATGAATGCTTAGACCTATTTTTTAACAATTTATGTCTAAAGTAAATGGCTTTTCAAAACAAATTATGATATTTCCTAGAGTGTGTGTTGCTTAATAATAATATGATATTCATAAAAGAGATCATGTATAAATAAGTAAACAATTAAACTTTAATATATATCTCAAATTGAAAGAGAGTTCCAACTGCAATTGATAATAGATTATAAAATTAATTTTCAAGATTGTAAATTTCTTATATGTTTTTATTCTTTGTCAAATGAGTTATCCAATAAGTCATTTGTAATTTTGTTTTATATTTTGGGATGTTGATATTGTGTAGAAATAAAACTTGTTTATTTGTTTTACTTATCTTTGTGTTATTTTGTTTTAGATAGCAATGTTAGGATTTGTACAACTTTAAAATTATTGAATAAGTATGAATAAGTTTAACTGAGTTCATTCTTGATATAAGTAGTGAACTCAAAGTAATGCATTTTACATTAAGTAATTTGTTGCATACTTTCCAAATGGCAAATACATGTTGTTTTCTTTATATATATATATATATAAATCATGTAAAAAATTCATGTGAAAAATACGGGTCAACCCAACCTAACCCGCAACTCGATTGACCAGAAAAATAAACAGACCCAAAAATCCCACCGCTTTAATTGTACTCAGAAACCCAAGAAAGCAGATTCAGAGAATAGAATAGAATAATGAAAAAGGGGTAAATTCCTTTCTCATTCCTCAAAATAAAATTTGTGTGTTCATGTTCATAGTTCATACATTATGTCTATGCTATATATACACTTCTCTGTACTTAGAAAATTACACAAAGACTCAATAAAACTTCTAACCCCATAACATAGAATATCCAACACGACTTTCACACGACAACACATAACCCACTCTCAATCTACAATCTTCAGAACTTCCATTCCTTGAATTAATTACCCACACACCATCTAGAGGCACGAGATCAAAGAGAGGGAGTGAGAACCTTGAGGTTTGAAATTTTTGAATAGGGAGAGATAAAGGGGCTTGTACTAGGATGATTGAAGAGCAAACTGTTGACTTTGGTGGCGGTGGCGTTTAGAGTGGAGGAGCTTGACACATTTGGATTTGGGTTTAAGTAAAATTGAAGAGTGGGTCGGTCAGAGAAAGAAAAGAAAGCACCATCGCCGGCGGTGGCAATGGCGATGAGTGTAGGAGTCAGCGCTCGAACCTTTCGGCCGTGGAGTTGGAGAGAGAGAAGGGTTGGGGAACCAGTTTGATAAGGAAATAATGGGTCGGGTTAGTCTGACCCGGTTGGCTGAGAGTATTTGAAAAGTTAAAAGCCATATAATAAACCTAACCCTAAGTAAAAAGAAACAAATTCACACCCAAATAACAAGCCGAGTCCATCGAATATGTGACTTAAGCCCATTAGCCGCCAAACTTCCAAAATTTCACAAAGGCCCTTCAAGTCATAAAAATGTATATTTGGTCCTAATGATGCCAAAAATATTCAGTGAGTTGCACAGTCCTCACATGCCCTTGACAGAACCTGCGAAAGAGAAACAAAGAAGACCTGACAGAGAGTACTGGCGTGGTACCGGCTAAATGCCCTCTGAAAGTTAAGTTAGAGAGAATTTCTACAGCTCTAGAGTGTCAGAGCTGGGAAAATTGTACATACCTTGATTTGTGAGGGTTTTGGGGCTTTTATAGTAGTGTGGAGTTGACATTTGTTTCTTGGCGGAGAAGGTATTTCCTTGTAGAGAAGATTCTCACTAATGCTCGTATTTTACGGGATTCTTTCCTTGTAGAGATTCCTCTGATTAGGGTACAAGATATTTCCATGTACAGACATTCTTGGAGGTCAAGCTGAGCCAGGCTGGACCCGTTGGCTTCTTCTCGCCTATCGGCCTCTTCTCCCTCATTGTCCATTTGCCTCGCCCGTCGACTATCATGGTGGGATTGTTAGCTTATGGTGTCACCGCTCTTGTCTTGCATATGTGCATAAAGCTGATGAGCCTACGGGAACCATCGGCTTCCTTGTGTGTGACTCATTAAATCATTTTGCAACACCCATATCAGGTCCTAAATTTTATCAAAATAAAAATATTTTCTTTAAAATTAATAAAAATTTTAAATGACATTATTTTCAGATTTTATTGAATTTAAGCTCTTGAGTTTCTTGTTGTTTCTTTGTCTTTTTTCATGAGAAAAATGCTTGGAGAGGGCTCGCAATACTATGCAATTGTAGACACTCAATTTTGCACCCATGATTTAATCAAGGAGAATGACTTGAATGACAATCCATGTACCACAAAAATCATAATTGCATCATATGCATCAATTGGTTCTTGCATTACATGCATCAATTTGTCTTTGCATTACATGCATTAATTAATTCATTGCATATCATAAAAATGATATTGAGATTCTAACGGTCGCAACGGCGTTTCCAGTTTCCAAATCGGACCATCGGATCGAAAGATATCGAATGATCAAGTTTGCACGGTCAGCATGCATTGTGTTTAGGCAAGGTCGACCACACATGATTAGTTTAAATTAATTCTGATTAGTTAAACCATTAAAATCAATTAAATAATTCTGCGATTGGTTGATAATTAGTGTTTAAAATAGGGATGAATGCATAGGAATAAAAGGGATGATTGGATAACATTAAAATTGTGGATAATCTGAACATTATCAAGATTTATTTTAGGGTATTTATCTACAAGATAATTTTTCTTAAATAGCCTAAATTATCCAAAAAAAAAGGAGATGAAAAATCATAGATGAAGGATGAAAACGCGTCTAGGTACAAGGATAAGCCAAAAAACCCTAGAAGAGGAGTCCAAACAGCACCCGAACGCGAAAGAACGAACAGAGTCCAAAGGAAAATTTGGCACTTTTGGAGGGCCGAACAGCACTCTAAAAGGGCCAAATTTTCCTTGGTTGGGCTTTGGCCCAACGGCCTTCTGGTGATAATAATGCATACCCTTTTCAATCTTTTCGCAATAGGATGTGTCCGGATTCAAACCCTAATCGTCCGTACCTATTTTTTAGAGCCCTCTAGCCTCTATAAATAGAGTCTAAACTTCATAATTTAGGACCTTTTTCTCATGCTTTGAGAGGCATACGTTTTAGGCTCTCAAATTGCCTATATTTTCTGATCCCTTCTCTGAGTGTTGCTGCTTAAATTAGGGTTTTTAGGTTTCAAAGGGAATTGCATAAATTTCTTTGAACCCTAAAACATCATCTCAAGAACAAAGAGTGATCATGCAAGAGGTTGTTTCTTAACCCTTTTTCTTATGATGTGATGATGCATGTTATATCTCTTTCTTTGTAAAATATCCATAACATAAATTGTTAATTATTTTTTTGTTTACAGTGTGATTTTTTTTATTTTATGTGATTGTTATAATCTCTTTCTTGAATGTCAATAATCTGCATGTGAATAAATTTTTTTTTATTAAAATAAAACAGATCTACATCTTTCTTAGATGTAGATCTAAATTTTTCTTGAAATAAAACAAATCTGCATCTTTTCTAGATGTAGATCTAAATTTTTCTCAATATAAAAATAGATCTGCATCTTTTCTAGATGTCGATATGATTTTTTCTCAATATAAAAACAGATTTGCATCTTTCCTAGATGTAGATCTGAATTTTTCTCAAACAAAAAGAAATCTGTATCTTTATGAGATGCAGATCTAAATTTTTCTTCAAATCAAAATTGATTTGTATCTTTCTTAAGATACAATTTTTTTTTTTAATACATGCAAATTGTTGAAATAAAGAAAGAGATCATGTATTACTGTGTTTGTGTTTGTTTTAATTCATGATTGCATAAATTCATAGTATGAGTGAAACTCTCTTATTAAAAAATCTTTTTCATTCTTTTAAAACACATAAAAATAGATCTGATTTTTCTGCTGCCAAAAAACCAACTTTTTTATTAACATAAAAATAGATCTGATCTTTTGCAAATCAAAAAACCATTTTTTTTAAGTTCTCAAAAATAGATTTGATACTACAAAACCGCTGTAGAAAAATCACTTTTTTCTGAAATTTTTATGTGATAAACACAGATCTGAATTTTTTATCTCCAAAAACCACTTTTTTCTTCATACTACAAAACAAATCTGATTTTTCTGTTATCAAAAACCTTTTTTTTATCAGCCAAAACAAATCTAGATTTTTTTAAACAAAAGAAGAAACTTCATTCATAAATAAATTTAGGTGATTTAATTTTTCATTCACATGTTCAACATATCATTCATGAATGCATAAAAAAGTACATTGGTCACAATAGTCTAGAAGACCAACTCTGTCTGGGTGGAATGGGTGCCTAACACCTTCCCATTTCGTAACCTAGCCTCCGGATTTAGGTCTTTGGTTAAGTAGATCTAGCCTTGTCTTTGATTTTTTCGGGTAGAATGTAACTAGGACAAATGCCATGTATTTTGGTAGATTGTAGCTAGGACCCAAAACTATGTCACTTTTCAATTTTCCAAATATGTAATATTTATTCAATCAATGAAGAGAACAATTTAGTCATGTATTTGTATATATTTAGTTTTTCTTATTTTTTGTATAAAAAAAATAAGTGGTGGCTCCATAGCACTTACCCAAAACGAAAGGTGCCCTAAAAGGTACCCGAATCTCTGTTTTTGAGAGACGCTTTTGCCGAGGTCTCTCATAGTGGTGACTCCACTAGGAATGTTAAGGGCTAAGCTTCGTATGAGACTTAAGTGACCAAATATGTACCTTTGTTTTGTATGGTCTTGCATGATATAGTTGTTGTTTGTTTATTTATGTTTGATGGGATGTTGTATGATACTTTGGTGTATGGAATTTGTTGTTTGTATTGTTTGTTAAAAGCTTTCCCTAGCTGTCATTGTGTGTGCCATTCAAACAACAATGTATGCACCCCTTTTCAACAATTTTGTGGTGGTGGTAACCATGGATCACCGGTCTTCATTAGATTCGGGTACCCAGTGGCAAACTCACCAAATCATAGCTCAAAGTCAATGGATCATTTCTTGCTGACTATAATGGACAAACCATGCCGTTCAGACCAATGCAATGTTCATTACATTACAAGTTGGGAGGTGTAACATCCTAGCTATGAGAAATAATGAAATCACAAACCCACCCTACAATATAATGACTTAGAACCTACCCTTAGGTCGGTCTTGGTTAAAATTGCATTGCATGTTGTGTGTGTTTGTTTTGATTGATTGATGGATGTGGATGGGGTCTTAGCTTTGATTAACTAGACCAAGCCTGTCATTAGGGAAGAATCTGGTCATGATCTGAAGGAAGGCTACAAAGAGAACCAAAGCCCGACATTTAAGCCAGTAGCTCCAGCTCTAAGCTTGCCATTCCCATCACAATACTGAAGCCTTCAAGCATGGAAGAGACTCCACTGCTGTAACATCTCAACCCCATCTTCGACCTCCAAGATAGTTCAAGCCACAAGAAGCCCTAAGTTCCTAGCATATGGCAGAAGAGGGAGAACACCCAAACACAAAAGAACCCATGAACACCCAAGAGCTACTTAACACCATGGTAGCTAGTCAGATTCAGTTGAGGGAAGACACGAACCGTATAATGCAACAACTTCAGGATTCGAAGAATAATCAAGAGGGGGACAATACTGATCATGATCCACCAGCCCTAGAGAATGAGAAGAAGATTAACGAGAGGATGAATAAAATGGAGGAGATGATTAGAAGAGCCTGTAAGATGAAGGACTTATGGACTACGATTCTCTCTCCCTATTCCCCAATGCAAGGTTGCCACCCAAGTTCAAGATGCCAACTCTAGACAAGTTTGATGGGACTGGTTGCCCAAAGTCCTATCTAAAGATGTATATGAGGGCTATGCAGCCCTTAGGCACGACTGAGGAAGTGCTTGCTTAGATGTTCCAAAACATACTGATCGGAGCCGCTCTTAGGTGGTTCCTTAACCTGGATGATGCAAGAGCAAGAAGTTGGGAAGACATCTGCTAAGAGTTTCACAAGCAATACAAGTACAATATAGAAGTAGATATCACAAGAAGAGACCTTGAGACTACCAAGCAAGAGCCGAAAGAATCCTTCTCTACTTTCATTACCAAGTGGAGAGCCAAGGCTGCACAGATGATGAGTAGACTAAATGAAGAAGAACAGTTAGCCATGGTTGTAAAAAATTTATTGCCTGTATACCATAAATACTTATTTGCACAATACTTTCCTAATTTTAAAGCTTTAATTGCTACTGGAACCCAAATTGAGGATGCTATAAATAATGGCACTATAAAGACTGATGACCTTCCAAGGTTTAGAAAGAATGTATGGTCTAATTCTAAAGCTGTAGAAATTTCCAATATTTATAAAAATGATCCTTATCAATTGATTGCACCCATTGCACCTGTGCAAGTACCCCAAGGGCCTAGACCCAAGAGAGAATTTCATGAGTTGTACATGCCCATGAGCCAAGTGTTTGATAAGCTAAAAGCAAAAGGGTTACTGAAGCCCCTAGACCCAAGACCAATTTCGAACCCCTTGCCCTCAATGCTTGATGTGAATAAAAGATGTGCCTACCACCAAGTCCCTGGTCACGAGACTGACCGTTGTTTCACCCTTCGTCATGCAATTCAAGACTTAATAGATAACAAAGTGATTGCGCCGCCTACAAGGCCTAGCATCACTAACAATCCATTGCCCAATCACAATTTAGGGAAAGGACAAGGGATTAATTGCTTGATGATCGAAGAAGAGAATAAGGAAGACCAGTCCAACTTGATCTATGACCTACCCGAGCGCTTCATGATGACATAGGAAGAATTAATGGATAGGATCTCTACTACCACTACAGGATATGACATATGGAATGAAATACTAGAATCCGAAAACAAACAAACATCCACAAATGGGGGGAGACACTTTAAACCCCAAGAAAACAACCAAACATCTACAAATGGAGGGAGACACTTCAAACCTTAAGAAAATGGCCAGACACTCATAAATGGGGGAGAAACTTCAAACTCTAAAACACTAATCCCAATGATTCAACTAAAATTGCCCACATCACAAGGGGGGAGACACTTCAAACCCCCGCATTTAGAGATTGACAACCCAGTGGAAGCTTTAAATAGATCTACCCAACAAACACCTGCCGAGGAAGATGAAGTTCTTAAGCAACTACAGAAGACACAAGCCAATATATCCTTATGATGTTTACTCATGGCCTTATACAAACACTGACAAAACCTAGTAGACCCGCTCAACCAAATCCAAGTCCCTACAACCATAACCTCCCAGGATCTGAATGCTATGATTGGATCCATAAATAGGGAACTCACTATTTCCTATTCTGACAAGGATCTGACTAGCACCATAATGATTCGTTGCATATCACTATAGATGCCTTGGGGAAGAGAATACTGATGGTTTTGGTAGATGATGGAAGTGCCTTGAATGTGTGTCCTTTGAAGATTGCAAGCTACCTTGGTCTAAGCATTGAAGACTTTGTGCCTACTGATCAACATGTGAGGGCATACAACAACAGTAGAAGAGAGGTCTTGAGAACCGTAACATTAGAGCTTACCATAGGACCAATGGCCAAGAAGGTGGATTTTTTCAAGTCCTTAATATAGCCTCATGCTTCAATATGCTCCTTGGGCGACCATGGATCGACGACATAGAAGCCGTACCTTCTTCCCTATATCAAAAGGTTCAGTTCCCATATGAAGGGACTATTATGACCATCTATGAAGATACTTTGATTGTGCCTAAACCTGTTATGGTATTGATTCTGAGAAAGAGCCATTGACTTTGGATGGCTTTGAGATTGAGAAGCCTGGTTTTGAAAAGAAAGAAGAAGAAGTCGAAAGATCCCAATGGACTTTGCTCCTTATGGTAACAACAATATGGTAGTAATGATGAGGAGAATGAACTACCTTCATGGGATGAATTTTGGGAGAACTGTGAAGAAGCCAACTATTCAAGACTTGGCAATTCCTACTGCCACACCACTTTTTGGGCTAGGTTATAAGCCCACTAATGATGATTTGTCAGAGATAGAAGTAAGAAAGATGGCCTGAGCCAAGGCCAAAGCAAAAGGACTTTCTTGTCCTCCAGAACCTCTGAAGCCCCACATTCCTACATTGAATGGGAAGTTTGTAAAAGCTGGTGAAAGTCAACGATATTGGGGATTCCTAGAATTGAGATTCAATCCTATGACAAAGACAATGGTGCCCGGTTTCAAGATACTACTTGATCGCAACAATAAGGTTCCAGAATTGAAAAAGGAAGATAAAACATAAGTTCCTTCTAATTGGGCTGATCACATGGATCTTGATGCCATGACTACACTCCTTGGAGATCCTATTTGCAATATAGAAGAAGAAGAATATTGGGAGGCTTGCCAGCATACATTGAAGAGCCCATATGAACTAAGAGCCAGTGATGGAGATGAGGAAGAGGGAACAACCCCTAGTGATGATGAAGATGGAAGTGAAGACAAGAGTGATAGTAGTATTGACAGTAGTAGCAGTGATAGTGGATATGATGATGATGACAGTAGCACCAATAGTGATGACAACAGCAATAGAAGTTATGATAGCCCATATAGTAAAGATGATTGGGGTGAACCCTCTAGTGATAGAGAAGATGAGAATGTAGACCTACTCTATGAGGAATATGACAGTGATGTGGATTACTATGATCATGATATTGAAGCTGATGCTGAAGCTAACAGATGGAGTAACACTAATAGTGACTAGTACAGGTTGATAAATGTGTTAGAGGATGCAAGAGAGGAGAATGCACAAGCCAATCAAATGTATCATGATGAATATTCCTATGGGCATCTTTGAGATTGGAGTGATATCACCAATATCAGTTCAAGGTCTGGCCCTAGGTATGACAAGCATGGAAGAGAGGTTCCAGAATTAGGGTCATATTATGATTCAAAACCAAGTACACCAACCTTACATACTGAAGAGAAGGATGACATAGAAGCCAAGCTGGCCACTCTAGGCCAAAAGCTAATGGTCCACAGTCTCAGAATCATGGCACTTGAGAATACTAAACGTAATGAGCAAAGAATGGAAGAAAGTGAGTCAAAGCATCTCCCTTAAGCCACTGACTTGGGCAACAGAGGTAAACACGATCTATTTGATGAATGTATGGATAGCATAAAGCGCCTGGATGCTTTTGTGACCAACAAGCCTATAGACATGGAGGTTGAGGAAGAAGCTACAAATTATATAGATGTAAATCCCACAGTACTGATGCTGAGTGAAAAAGGAGCTTATTGGGAGCCACCTGCCATTAAGGAAGCCATGACTGAGTTGAAGAACTGGGCATGGGAGGGAGCTGCCCACCCCATGGAGGACTCTGTGAGGAAGATCAAGACCATCAAGTCAGTCGCCTTTGCCAAGAAGATCAAGACCGTCGAGGAAGTCACTCCTACCAAGAATGTTGTTTCCATTCTTATTGAGTTTATTTCTGCTAGTGTTTCTATTCCTATTGAATCTGTTTGTGATAGTTTTCCAATTAAGTTTGTTAAGTCTATAGAGTCTGTTAAAAACTCTTTCCCTTTTAATATGATTTTTTATTTTGCTTATTTGCTGGCTTTGAATGTTTTTATTTTTGAAATTGGTAAAGAAACTCTTAATAATAAGGAATTAAAACATGGATACCTAGTGAGTGTTTGGATAGGAATTATAATTCCTGCGTTTGCGTTTTTTTTTTTTTTTTTGCCGTTGTTTTTGACTTTTCAACCTGTGCACTGTTCACGGCAAAATAAGCAGTGGAGTGCACACCAGTGGGTCTCGTGCACTGTTCACGGGACCTTTAAACCTCATTTTTCAGCAACTTTTTCATTAAAAATGGGTCCCACGGTACTATTTACACATTTAAAAATTATTTTGCTATAGTGTTTTCAGTTTCAGTTTTTAGCTTTCAGCAAAATAAGTTGAATCTAAACGGACCTCTAGAACCTATAAAAGAAGAAACCCAACCCATTAACCTGGGAATTGATGATGAACCCAAAATGATCCAAGTGGGCAATACCTTAACCACTTCAGAGAAAGATGCATTAATGGCACTACTTACCGAGTTCAAGGAGGTCTTTGCCTACTCATATGAAGACATGCCTGGGATTGATATAGATATAGTACAGCATTGCATTCCAACAGATCCAACCATGAAGCCAGTCAAGCAGAAGTTAAGAAGAATGAAGTCGGAGTGGACTCTTAAGATAAAGGAAGAAGTAGAGAAACAGTACAATGCAGGATTCCTAAAAGTGGTCAAATATCCAAAGTGGTAAGCTAATGTGGTACTAATACCGAAGAAAGATGGGAAGATACAAATGTGTGTAGATTTTCGAGATTTGAACAAGGCCAGCCAAAAAGATGACTTTCCATTACCTCACATTCATGTCCTGGTTGATAACACAGCAGGGCATGCGCTGCTCTTGCTTATGGATGGATTTTTAGGATACAATCAGATTAAGATGGCTCCAAAAGACGTGGATAAAACCTCCTTTATCACTCTATGAGGGATGTACTACTACAGGGTCATGCCATTTGGCCTTAAAAATGCTGGTGCTATTTACTAATGAGCAGCCACCACTTTGTTGCATGATTTGATCCATAAAGAAGTAGAGGTTTATGTTGATGACATGATAGTGAAGTCCAAAGACCGTGAAGGGCACATACCGGCTTTGAGAAAGTTCTTTGAAAGAATCCGATTCTACAAGTTGCGGTTGAATCCAAAGAAGTGTACTTTCGGAGTCACATCCGAAAAATTGTTAGGGTTCATGGTAAGCCAATGGGGAATAGAAGTTGATCCTGATAAAATCAAGGCAATTTTAGAGATTAAGTCTCAAAGAACTAAAAAGGAGATTCAAGGATTTTTGGGGAGGATATAGTACATCAGTAGGTTTATAGCCTAACTCACTATGACGTATGAACCAATCTTCTGACTACTCAAGAAAGAAGTCCTTATAGTGTGAAATGAATTGCAAGGTTGAAATTTATCAGCCATCTTGTTGGCTTTATTCCGTGCCAATTTGCATGTAATTTAAGCACTTAGTAACCCTGTATTTAGGTGGGATCATTGTAAGGGTAGTGTGTGAGAAGATGTGAAGAAAAGCTTAAGTATGTGCAAGAAGGCAGAGTTTCGCGGCTAGGACTCGCGGCTAACTCACAACTGGCAAGCCGCCAAATGCTGGCATGTGAGATGCATACAGAGGAGCTGAAGGGTCGCGCCAGCTGTCACACTACAGGATAAAAGTCCCAGGCTGGCCAGGCCGTTACGTCGTGACTTGAACTCCCAACTTGGATAAGCCGCGAGGCCAAGCCGCCAATCAGCCCTATTTGGCAAAAACTAACTCTTCGTATTCCAAACACACACCACTATATATAGACTCTTATACCCACTAAATTGAGAGAGCTTTCAGAGAGAATTTTGTGAGAGAAACCCTAGAGAAAAACAAGATTGTCTCATCCCCAATCTTTACCTTAGAGACTCTACAAATTCCTCTACTCTCTTCCTCTCCATTGTCACATCCTTGAGAGGTCATTGACCAAATCCTTATCTCACCACACCCACGTCTGTGAGAAGGTTCATTTGGTGCTAAGGGAAGCAGTTCGGAAGGAACCAATATACATTGGTTGATGCTATGGTATAGTAGCGGAATCCAGGAAGTGAAAGAAGAAATAGGTTCGGCGTAATGTCGTTGGAGCAAGAACCTTGGAGGGCTTAGGTGCTTGGATAGATTAGGCTTGGAGGGTCTTCTGCTGTTCATGTATCCCAACTACATTCTTTAGTGGATAATTTACCACTTGGAGGGCGGTGGAGAGGTTTTACGCTGAGGACTTCGGTTTCCTCTTCGATAACACATCGTGTGTTGTCCGTGTGTTTGCATCTTCCTTTCCTTTATCTTTGCCTTATATTTACTGCTGTGGATGTGTTTATATTTGGCTTAGATTTGTTATCAATACTATGATTGGCTTATGTTCATATTCCGCACATTAATTGTTTGATTATAAGCTTGAATTGATATTTTATAATTTGGGGTCTAAACGTTCAAGGGTGTTTTATACACATATTGAACTTTCATTTGGTATCAGAATGAGTACACTTGTTGTTGTTTTAATACCTGAGTGTGGTCCTTGACCCCTTGTTGAGATGGATAGGTCTTAATTTCTCAATGTTCCACCATTTTTTGATGGTAATAATTATGCCTTCTGGAAAGTTAGAATGAGGGCATTTCTATGCTCTATTGATGACACCGTGTGGGATGCGGTTGAAATAGGTTGGACCAAGCCAGAGGCTGAAAAATCCACCCGGGATAAGGCAGCTCTTGTGATAGCCAATGCTAACAGTAAAGCCTTAAATGCTATATTTTGTGTGTCTTCAGATGAATTTCACAGGATATCTCACATGACAGTGGCCAAGGAAGCTTGGGAGATTTTGGAGACTACATATGAGGGGACTAAGAAGGTGAAGGATACGAAGCTCCAAATGCTTACCACCAAGTTTGAAGAGCTCAAGATGGGTGAAGATGAATCGTTTGATTCATTATATGATAAGCTCAACGAAATTGTCATTGCTAAGCTCAATCTTGGTGAGAAGATTGAAGATATTAAGGTGGTGAGAAAAATCTTAAGGTCCTTGCCTGAAAGCTTTAGAGCAAAAGTCACAGCCATAGAAGAGAGTAAAGACCTGAATGAGATCAAAATTCAGGAGCTGATTGGGTCTCTCCAAACATATGAACTAGGACTGCTTTCCCATAGGATGAGTAAATCGCTTGCTCTCAAAACCATCACCGAAAGAATGGATGATCCTTCCGAAGAAGATGGAGTGGAGAAGGAAGTAGCGTACCTTGTGAAAAACTTCCAAAAATTTCTGAAAATGAAGAATAGTGGGAAACCATTCAACAGAGGGAAATTTTCATTTTCAAGAGGTGATAGGAAAGAGTTTACAAGGAAAGAAGGGAAGGATGTTTAATCTCCTTCAGACATTGTGTGTTTTGAATGCAATGGCCATGGACATCTCAAGAATGAGTGTCCTAATTTCTTGAGAGGGAAAGGCAAGGCGTATGCCACAACGCTGAGTGATATAGACTCTTCGAGTTCTGATTCTGAAGAGAGCTGTGACGGAGAAGGAAACTACTCCGCATTCATGACCATTGCACATGTGGAATCCTCAGATGATTTGGGTTCACTTGTGAAGGAACTTGGCGAATATTCTGATTCGGAGTCTATTGGGATTGTTGAAGAATCAGAGGCTGAAGAAGAAGAAGATACATATAGTCTTCAAAAGAATTACGCCTTACTTCTTGAAAAATCAGGTGAGTATACCAAGGTGGCAAAGGTAGCTGTGAAGAAAATGAAGAGAGCTGAGGAAGATTACAAAAGCTTGCTGGTTAGATACAAGGAGGCAAAGTGTGAGATTGAAGCCCTTAATGGTGAGCTATCAAAAGCTTACACAAAAGTGAGATTTCTTGAGCAAGAGGTAGTGCAAGCTCATGCCAAGATAGATAGGGTCTCCTCCAGGAAGTTGGATGATGTCATATCATCTCAAAAACATGCCTCAGACAAGTCCGGATTAGGATATATCGGATGGAGTAGGTCATCGGCCAAAGCTACCAAAGAAGTGAAATTTGTGAAGGCCATAGAGCCGATTGTGGAAGAGCCCATCCCTGAGAATGTTAAGGTTGAGAAGAAGAAGAATGCAGCTGATCAACGGGTGTTAGATAAGTCCCGTAATCAATCAGAATCCAGATATGGAGTTAGAGGGAGATCTGTTCCAAGATCACAACAGGGTCCTAGAACGGAATATGTTTGTCACTATTGCGGATTGCAAGGACATACCAGACCCAACTGTCAAAAGCTGAGAGCAGACAACAATGCAAGTGCACCTCGGTCACGAGGGAGAAGAAATGACATGAGGTTTTGGGGTGGTGAGCAACCAAGAAGTCAAAACTGTGATCCAGGAATGATGGATGTGATGAAGATGATCGGTGCCTTCACAAATTGCCTGGAAAGCTTCATACGAAGGTTTGATAGTCCTAATTCTCATACCCAATTCGTTAAGGATATCACCCCAAACGCACGTGACGTGTGGGTGACAAAGGGTACTTATGCATAAGCATTACAACATGTCCATGCATTAATACTTCCCATGTTTGTGAATATGCTTGGTTGTGTGCATCTTGCTAGTATTTAGGTTGTTATTTTGTGTGTGTGTGTGTGTTTTGTCTTTAGTTCAAATGTTTTTACATTTTCTTGTGATGTTTTTGATCAATCTTTTACTGCTTTTGTGTCAAAAATCCAAAAACACATAAAAAGTAGAAAATCCAAAAAGTTTGGTTAGCTTTGTTAAGTTTTGTCTCAATGCATGTTTTGTCTTGTACCTTTGTCCTAATGGCTTTGTGCATTTAACGAGCGTAGCTTATCTCTTATGCACTCATATCATTGTGGAAGAAATTCTGAAATTTATGTGATTGTTGTAAATAGATCTTCAACCTTGTCATGAATGATTAGTGAATGGTTTTGTTGATCTTGAGACATGCATAGACTCATGTCTATATATCTTCCCACTTTTTATTTTTATGCTTAAAAGAGCTCTCTAAATGTAAATCTCCAAATGAAAAGAGATATAGAGCTACAAAAGCCTGTCACACATACTAGTATTCGACTAGGAAAAAGGGAAAGCGACCAAAATAAAATGTATGATGTCAAAAAAGCCAAAGGCTATCTCATCAATTGAAATATCAAAAATTTCAGGCATCTATCTCAAAATGAGATTTTCTTTGCTCAAAAAGTGCAAATGATATGTTGAATATAGAGCCAAATGAAAAGTTTCAAAGAATTGTTATCAAGTGCTTATGGGAGGTCATATATGCATGTTTCTATAATTAAGATAGGTCACATTATCTAGTGCTAGTTGTGTATCCCTTGATTGAATTGATCATTGAAGTTTCACATTAGACTAAGGACTATCTCATTTTTGATATCCACACACAACACACAAGTCTATGTTCAATGAATGTCATATTCATTTGTGTGATTGTACTTGATTAAATGTGTTTTCACATACTCAATCTTTGTTGATCAAACACAAAAAGATTTTTGAGTGTTTTAGTTTGTTTTTGGAAAGTGTTTTGTTTTACAAAATAGTCAAAAATTTCAAAAACAGTGTTGCCCTGTTTTGGCGACTAAGTCGCGGGTGGTCCAGTCGCATGCTTCAGTCGCGAAGTTCTCTCCGAGATTTTCGCGGGTCACTGGCGGGTCAGCATCCCAATCGCGAAAAAGACTTAGAAAATTTTTCAAAATTTGAGTTTTTGCATATTTCGCGGCTCAGTGTGGCGACTTGTTCGTGGGTGGAAGGTCCAGTCGCGAGGGGTACATAGAGATTTTCGCGGCTCAGCTTGCGATTTCCTCGCGGGTAGATCTTCCAGTCACGAAAAAAACTTGGAGAAATTTTCAAATTTCTTACCTTCACAGTGTTTCGTGGCTTACCCTGGTGACTTGTTCCAGTCGCGAAAAACGCATGTTTTGCGTTTTAAAGACAGTATTTAAAATGGTTTTTCAGTTTTTCCCTCGAATATCAGTGATTGTTCATTGTCTTCTTCATTTCTCTCACTCAAACACTCCGAGTCTCATTGAAAAAGATTCCATTTTTGCATCATGTCTTCATCAAACACCAAGAAAAAGGTATGGTTTTTTTCCTTCCTATACTTTGTTCTTAATGTTTTGTTGTTTCTTGTTTTGAATGTTGCATTTGTGTTCTGCAATATATATTGTGTTCAAACATAGGTTTGCCCAAAATGTTGGGTTTGATTGTTTGGGAAGTGTTTTTCTCTTGTTGATAAGTTAACTATGTACCTTGTTAATGCTTCTGATTGCTTGTCTTTGTTCTGAGCATTGTCTGTGATAGAGTCATTTCTCTTTAGGCATATGGGTTTTGGGGTTTTTCTGTGGGTTTTTCTGAATGTGGTTGTGGGGTTAGCATTGGGGTGTTCATGCTTATTTCCTACTTATCATATCTTGTTTCTTTGTCTTTGGTCTATTCTGGGTACATTTTTCTTTATCTGACTTATAACTGAAACTAATCAATCTGATGTTTGCTTCTTGTGGTATTGTATTTGGTTCCTTTTTGTGTGTCTGCTTTGTTGCAGTTAACTCGTTGTTCATCCAGAGGCAAAGGCATTGTAACTGATGATCCGTCAACCCCAATTGCTAAACAGACACGACTATCATCTAAGTCATCCAAGGACTCTACCATTGAGAGATTCAGGACTCCTACTGACTCAAAGACCTACATAGACATCTTCAAAGAGTCTTCTCTCATTGTAGAATGAGTCGTCAAGTTTGATACCCTAGGGGCAACTTTTATCCCTAACATTTTTGAAGAAAGAGATTAGGCTGACCTTTTTGGAAACTTTGAGGATCCTATTGAAGAACTAGTCAAGGAATTCTACTCCAATGCCAGATTCATAGGTGTAGAGTTAAAATACTGGGTCCGAGGAATAGAATTTTCCCTAAATGCAGACTACATTGCTAAGGTACTTAGCATCTCCAGATCAAATAATGTGGATCAAACTCCATACGATGACAGAGTACTTCAGGTACAAGACATCCTTCAAGTTCTTGGGAAAGAACATGAAGTGGGAAGCACAGGGTCATCTATAAGCACTGCATTGTTTTCGCCTGAACTGACAACTCTAAAGCTGATCATGTTCTCCAATCTCTATTCTCTGTCAAATACTACCTTCATCAATCTTGGAAGGGCTCAATTTCTTTGTGACCTCATTATTGGTGCCCCAATTGACATCTGTGCTCATATATTCCAAATCATTGGGAAAACATCGGCTCGTTCAACAACACGAAAAATTCTTCCATTCTGCAGTCTGGTCATGAAGATTGTTCTTCATGAAGGTGTTAGTCCTTCATCAGATGAGAAGTTCTTGTCTTGTCCTTGACCAATATCTCAGTACTCTCTCCAAGCTAGCAAGAGTCACTCCTCCAAGAAACCTAAGAGTGAGCCATCCACTTATGCATCTCCATCTGCTCATGCTACAGCTACTCCTGTACAATTAACCAGCACCCTATCTGTTCCTCTTGGATTCCAAATTCCCAGGCAAAGTTACTTCATTGAAAATGTACTTCAGCGGATTTCTGATTTGGAACGGCTTCTTAACTCCTTTCACAGTCAAACTCAAATACGTCTCGAAACCATTGAGTTACAGTTAGATAACATCCAACAGAAGCTAGAAGATAGCCTTTAGCTATTCGTGCCAAAAAGGGGGAGAGCAGCATAGTAAGGGGGAGCGAAGCTTAAACAGGAAAAGGAGGGTGCATACTGAAAGGGGGAGTGTTTTTATAGTTGTTATAGAGTTTTTATCTTTATTAATATGGTTTTGTTCTTTTGGAAAACTTGTGGGCTCTCTGGTACAGTTATTAAGTATATATATTGATGATACTATTCAGTTAACTCAACATATGTTCTGTCTTTTTCTGGTTTATGCCATGCTTTATGCAGCCTTTGTGCTTTGTTAAATCAGTACTTCTAACCTAATGCTATGCATTCCTTTTTAAATACTGTCACTCTTGTGCCCGTGTAGGATTTTTTCTAGATGCACATACTTCATGTATTGTGCATTGGTTGAGTGTTGGTCATTCAAGTGATTTGCCTTGTGTTTGTCAACTTGAATGTCTGGATGTTCATTCCAAGTGTGAATGAGCATTGTGATCACTTGGTTATAGTGATTGCATGTTTTGGTCTTGTCATGGTTTATTGCTTTACTCCATTGTGCTTGATCACATTATGCTTGCTCCATTTGCATTACAAGTTTCCTGCATACAATGAACTTATTGTGTTGTTGTGTTTCAGGAGTTCTTGTTCTTATGGTTCTAAAGCTTCACAGATTCTAGAGTTAAGTGTGAGTGAGTTTTCCAACTGTTCCCAACTCACGCGTTAAGTCTAGAGTTTGTTTTAGGGTTTTGTCACGGAATAGCCAAAGGAGGAGATTGTAATGTTGAAATTTATCAACCATCTTGTTGGCTTTATTCCGTGCCAATTTGCTTGTAATTTAAGCACTTAGAAACCCTGTATTTAGGTGGGATCATTGTAAGGGTAGTGTGTGAGAAGATGTGAAGAAAAGCTTAAGTATGTGCAAGAAGGCAGAGTTTCATAGCTAGGACTCGCGGCTGACTCGCGACTGGTAAGCCGCCAAATGCTGGCACATGAGATGCACATAGAGGAGCTGAAGGGTCGTGCCAGCTGTCGCACTATAGGACAAAAGTCCCAGGCTGGCCAGGCCGTTACGTCGTGACTTGGACAAGCCGCGAGGCCAAGCCGCCAATCAGACCTATTTGGCAAAAATTGACTCTTCGTATTCCAAACACACACCACTATATATAGACCCTTATACCCACTAAATTGAGAGAGCTTCCAGAGAGAATTTTGTGAGAGAAACCCTGGAGAAAAACAAGATTGCCTTATCCCCAATCTTTACCTTAGAGACTCTACAAATTCCTCTACTCTCTTCCTCTCCATTGTCACATCCTTGAGAGGTCATTGACCAAATCCTTATCTCACCACACCCACGTCTGTGAGAAGGTTCATTTGGTGCTAAGGGATGCAGTTTGGAAGGAACCAATATACATTGGTTGATGCTATGGTATAGTAGCGGAATCCGGGAAGCTAAAGAAGAAATAGGTTTGGCGTAATCTCGTTGGAGCAAGAAGCTTAGGGGGCTTAGGTGCTTGGGTAGATTAGGCTTGGAGGGTCTTCTGCTATTCATGTATCCCAACTACATTCTTTAGTAGATTATTTACTGCTTGGAGGGCGGCGGAGAGGTTTTACGCTGAGGACTTCGGTTTGCTCTTCGATAACACATCGTGTGTTGTCCGTGTGTTTACATCTTCCTTTCCTTTATCATTGCCTTATATTTACTGCTGTGGATGTGTTTATATTTGGCTTAGATTTGTATCAATACTGTGATTGGCTTATGTTCATGTTCCGCACATTAATTGTTTGATTATAAGCTTGAATTGATATTTTATAATTTGGGATCTAAACGTTCAAGGGTGTTTTATACACATATTGAACTTTCATGAATAATGCCAAGAAGCCTTCAAGAAGATCAAGAGTTATCTGATGAAACCACCTATACTTGTCCTGCTAGTTCCTGAATAACCATTGTTGTTGTATCTCACCACTACAGATACAGCAATGGGGGCTTTACTTGCTCAATACCTAGAGGAGACTAGAAAAGAGAATGTGATTTACTGCATCAACAAGAATATGTTGCCTTATGAAGAGAAGTATTCACCATTAGAGAAGACATGTGTGACACTTGTATGGGCAACCCATAAACTTAGACATTATATGCTTGCTTACAAGGTTTTTTTGATTGCAAGAATGGATCCTTTAAAGTACCTAATGGAAAAACCTGTGCAAGATGGAAAGATTGCTAAATGGGTTTTGCTTTTGTCAGAATTTGATGTTAAGTATGTGACTCAAAAATCTGTGAAGGGGAGAGCAATTTCCAATCACCTAGCCCATTGTTCACCAGAAGATGCTGAGGAGATCCAAGGAGACTTTTCGGATGAAGACATCATGGGGATTGAAGTAGAATAATGGAAGATGTATTTTAATGGAGCAACAAATCAAAATGGAAGTGGAATTGGAGTTCTCTTGATTTTTTCAAAAGGGACACACATTCCATTTTTTGGTAGACTTAACTTTCCTGCCACCAACAATGCCACATAATATGAAGCTTGCATCATGGGTCTACAAGCAGCCCTTGGCCTTGGAGTAAAAGAGTTGGAGGTGTACAGTGACTCAGAATTAATAATCTCTCAAGTATAGAATAAATGGAAGATCAAAGAATAAAGGATGATGCCTTATCATGTATGTCTTCGGAAGTGGACATCAAAATTCAACAAGATCTAATACAATATGTGTCAAGATACAGAATCAAATCATAGATGCTTTAGCAACCATGCCATCCATGATGGATGGGCCAAAAGAAGATGAAGCTAGACTGATAGTGTTGGAACAAAAAGAAGAACCAGCCTACTACATGACAATAGAAGAAGATGAGGAAAAGAATGAGGAAGGTGAATGGTATTCATACATGTTACAATACCTTAAGGATGGAACATACCCGGAGTTTGCAGACAAGAATGATCAGTTAACCATCCGAAGGTTGTCCACTAATTACATCATTTGTAGAGAAAGACTTTACAGAAGATCATATGATGGAATTCATTTCCTTTGTTTAACTGATAAGGAAGTACAGCAAATAATCGAAGAGGTTCATGAGTCAAGTTACGGGCCACATATGAATGCACACACGCTGTCAAGGAAGATAATGAGACAAGGTTATTACTGGGCTACCATGGAAGCTAACTGTGCGGCTCATGTTCAAAAATGTCATCAATGCCAAGTCCATGGAGATCTGAAACACCTGCCACCCATGCCACTACATATTATGATAGCACCCTGGCCATTCTCCACATGGGGAATAGACATGATTGGGAAGATTCACCCTACAACATCTAATGATACTCATAGCCATTGATTACTTTACTAAATGGGTAGAAGCTGTTTCATACAAAGTCTTGAATTCAAAGAAAGTTGCTTAATTCATTCAGACCAATATCATCTGCAGATATGGGGTACCACATGAAATCATCTCAGACAATGGGTTGCACTTTAAAGGAGAAACAGAGAAGCTGCTACGAAAGTTCAACATTCAACACCACAAGTCTTCACCTTACCATCCTTAGACTAATGGAGCAGTTGAGGCTGCTAATAAAAACATAAGGCGAATCTTGAAAAGGAGCACAAAGAACTACAAGGACTGGCACCTACAGTTGCCCTATGCACTTTAGGGGTATAGAATATCAATTCGATCTTCCCCAGGAGTCACTCCTTATTCATTGGTGTATGGGATGAAAGCAGTCCTTCCTGTTGAAATGGGTGTTCGTTCACTAAGGACAATGCTTGAAAGTGCAATCTTTGAAGCAGATTGGTTGCAAAGCAGATATGATCAGTTGTCCATGCTAGATGAGAAAAGATTCAAGGCCTTTTATCATATTTAAGGTTTTCAGAGGAGGCTTAGGAAAGCTTTTGACAAGAAGGTGAGAACCAGAGATTTGAAATTGGGGGACTTAGTGTTGAAGGAAATCCGAGCCCCGGTTCAAGATGCAATTGGGAAATTCAAGCAAAATTAGGCAAGCCTATACATTATTGAGCAGATTAACTCTGGGGGAGTAGTAAGATTGATGGACTTGGATGCAAACCCTTTCATTGAGCCAACCAACATGGATCAATTGAAGAAATACCACATCTAAGGTTGTAGTTTGAAAGCACCACGTCTGAAATGGTTGTAAATTATGTTATTTCCCTTCCTAGGTTTGACTATAAAATAAAAAATAAAAAAATAAAAAAAAATAAAAGCTCTCTAGGCTGAAAACCTAAAAGGGCGGTCTAGGCAAAAACTACGGCAAAAAAAAAAAAAAAAAAAGATAGTTTGAAAACCCAAAAGGGCAATCTATGCAAAAGGAGAGTTAAAAAAGAAAAAAGAAAAAAAAAAAAGAGTGAGAGAGCCTGCTAGGTTGAAAATCGGAAAGGGCAACCTAGGCAAAAGTTAAGGCAAATAAAAAAAATCATCATCATAAATGAACTACGTGATGACCTAATCCTTCTATCAAGGGGGTACATGGGCCACTATGCATTGGTTCGGTCACAATTTCCCAAAACCCACCATTTGCCCATTAACCAAAATTACCAAAAATTCAACCATTCCATTAAACCGTGTCACTATACAAAATCCAAGAACCCCAACCCTAAACCAAACCATAAAAATTCCAAACCCCAAAAGCCTACACTTTAAACAGATTCCTTAACCTGAAAATCCTAAATAATTCCTAAACATAAGAGTTTTATGTCAACCTCTAAAATAAACATGTTCAAAGCCAAAAAATAAGAAGGTCACTTTCTCTTCAATCTTTTCTTTCTCTGTTGGTCATTAATTCCTTGTGTGATAGGTACTTCATCGTTCCTGTCCCTTCTTTTGAATTCATAGTTGTCTTCATTAGGTCTTTCCCGGTTGTCTCTGAGAAATTGTTCTCATAGCAATCCTTTTAGCTTCCTTGTCAACAATCTTGTCTATCAACCAGTTAGAGTATTCTGTAGTCATCTTGTAAAAGTGAACCTTGACAAAAGATTAGTCCACTCGGTCAGCCATCTCTAAACCCAATAGCATGTTCTGTACAGAAGTAGGATTTGTGTCCACAAGAGAGAAAGGTCTTCTTCTTTTGCCACTAGGAATTCCTTGCTCATATTTGAATTGCCTCAAGAGTCTATCTCCCTTGTATAAAGTTGCCCTCCGCAATCCAACAAGGAAGATATGATATGATCTTGAAGACCTCGGTAAAGGGGGTGGGCACTTCCACCAATAATAGTCCCATTGAATTGAAGTACTGGATTTCTTGTCTAAGAAGTTCACCCAGTCACTCTCAGTTCGACACTCAGTCTTAATTACAGCCCTACTAAGAAAACTACTAGGCCCATAATTACTGGTTGTAGGCTTGGCAATCATGTGCAGTCGCTCCATCAGCCATATCTGCAAAGTCAAAGGACTCCTTAAGAAGTTCTGAGTTTCTCCACCATGAAATACAACATTCAATCCTAGAAGAGTTTCTGCCAAGATCAAAGAAATAGGGTTACCACCATCCTTAATTTGATTCACAACACTTATAGCTCGAGCATCCATAAAGCCGTGTCTTTTAGAGCAAAGAAAAAGTTCTCCCACTATGCATAAAGCCAAACCAAAGTTTTTTTGCATAATGTTGGTCACTTCATAAGTGTGTTTGTCAATCAACCAAGAGATAATAGCACGAAGATTCACCATATGACCTTCAATCATACTATCGGTAGTGGAAGTAGGAAAACCGAGAACATCAAACAAAGATTCTTTATGCCGGGGATCACAAGAAACTGCTATAGATTTTTTATGGGGGTCATAGCCCAGAATAGCAAAAAATTCTTTAATTGTTAGACAAAGTTCAGTAATGTTAAATTGAAACACATGATCTTTGGGATCCCAGAATTTCACAACTGCACGGAGGAAGTCCCACTCGATCTTTACATTCCTCAGAGCCTTGATTCCCTTTAATTTGTAGGCTGTAAAATTGGTTTTGGTACTGAAATCAAAGCTGCGAACCCATCTGTTGATATCGTGAATTGTTGAATGAGAAAAGTTATGATTGCTAGCCATGGATGATGTTTGCTAGTGATTATTATGTTTTACTAACCTCTATGCAGAGATTTGTCACAGGAGAATTCGTTTAAATAAGCTGCATTAGTTCCTAATCAAGTTTGAAATAGGTTTCAAAGAGTTTATAGCTGACTAGGAAAGTGTTTCATGATCACAAACGAAGTAAAAATCTTTCAAAAAATGCGAAAATGTGAAATGCGCAGTGGAAAAGTGTGAGGAGTCAGCCCACCAAGGCGTAAGCATCTCGGTGTGGCCAAGTGCAATTCAGCACTCCAAAAGTGCCGAATGGCATTCCTCATGTGCCACGTGGCACCCACTCCGGCCATTGCACATCCATGCAATTTTATGTTCTTGTGTAATTTTTTAAGGCCGCTTGACACTCAAAAAGATTTTTTAGTCAAACTAAGGCATTCTGACGTGTCTAACACATTTGTTTTCAAAAATCATCACTTGCACCATTGTTTTCAAAAAATTAATCAAATCAATTTTTTTTAAGACTCATGGATTTATGTACCAAATTAGGGGCATTCGCCCACGCCTCATTCATTTTCAAAAAAAAAAAAAGAGAGATCACCATCATCATTTTTCTAGAATAAATCATCATCACCAAGATTTCCAAAAACTCATGCATTCATTTTAAACTAGGGGTATTCGGTTCCACCTCATTCAAGTAAGTGCAGATTCCAACAAAGCCAAGCAAGACAAGTTTAAATTAGTACTATAAGATCTCATCAGGTGAATTCTAAACTTGTCTTAGTTAAAGTTTCTACATGATCCGAGGTGATGTCAAGGACAAAGAACTAAACATGGGAAATAATACAAGATTGTCTAAGGAACACTTCCTTTTGTTTTGCAGGAAAAATAAAAATACAGATCATGCATCATTAGGACTCCAAGTCCACCTGTGTGAGGATCTCCTTGATCCACCTCTAGAGGAGCCACCTTCAGTATTCCATTCCTGACTTGCGAAAAAGCAAGGATCGCACTAGCGAATTTCAAGTTTGAGGCTCCTGATCCTTTCCTCTAAAGTTCTTCTAGCAGCATCAGCAGTTTCCATTTGATGTGCCTGAAAAGTTAGCAAAAGTAGGTGTTAATTGTTGGAAAATCTAGTTTTGCATCTCATACAAAATACACAGCAGAAGAAACAATCACGGATCTACTTCATTCTTGAGAGATAACATGTACTATGTAAATTTTATAATTTAAGAACAAGAGATTAGAAGTACTTGGGAACACTTTTAATCTTCACTCCAATTCCACTTTACGCCCAAGAAGTGTGGTCTCTCAATCAGTTTCCAAAGGAGAATAATTGAGTGGCTTCGACTCACATACACACCATTTCACAATGATGTATCATATATAAAATTCTGTATGTTTCTCCCTTTGTATCTAACTGATTATCTAATTGGGCTGAACTTTTGGGCTTTTCCAATTGGGCTTTAGTGTGTAGCTTGGAGTGGGACCAAAAGGGAACAAATAAAACTTTAGCTCCAATGGGCCTTGGGCTTTTCTGTCAAGTCCTGACAAGTCCAAAGTTACCATTAATTATATTTAATACCACTATATAAATATAATTGCACTCTAGGCCTTATTAATAAATTATATCCCAAGACTTTATTATACATGCAATCCTTTCATAAATTATTCGTAGTAATACAAAGTCATAAATATAGACTGCCACTTTGAAGATTACTACATCTTAATCCTTGAGTATCTGGTTTAATCCTTTAAGTTATTCATCATATATTTATGAAATCCAATTTCATTAATATATACTTTAGTAACTCCTTACTAAAGTGGTTAGTCCTAATACTCTGAATAACCAAACCCATTAAACTTATCTCAAGGGAATATTTTATATTTTTGTTAAGAGATTATGAATTCCCTCTGGAGAATATATGTTCCATCAACATTAAATGTGGCTACCCAACATACTGAGGTTTTGATCGTGACTTTAGATCTCACTCCTAATATAACAAAGCAACCTACACTTCATGATCAGGTCCATTATTCTCTCAAGATTAAGAATTCATGCAAATAGAAGTCATGAGATTTATTATTCATTTGACAGTCGTTAGGAGAATATTAAATCTTACAACGGTTCAGTTCAATATGTCTTAACTCTTAAAACATATCAACATATCAACTAGAAGTCTCCACTTCCATGATTAAGACAAATCATCTTAGTTGAAATGTTATAGTCTTCGCAGATGAAATGCCTAATTTCATCACCAACTACGAACCAAAATTCCGAGTTTACAAAGAACTTGTGATCTATATCTTCTATGACTAAGGGTCCGTTTGGATAAAACTTATTTTACCAAAATTGAAAACTGAAAACATTGTAGCAAAATAATTTTTAAATGTGTGAATAATGCCATAGGACCCATTTTTAATGAAAAAGTTTCTGAAAAGTGAAGTTTGTGGGACCTGTAAACAGTGTATGGGTGCACTATTCACTGCTGAAAAGTCAAAACATGCGGCTGGGAGAAAAAAAAATAAAAAAGGAAAGAAATGCAAACGTGGATTTGCAAACGCAGATCCAAACAGATACTAAATCACATACTGTACATCTCATGGACTATATGATAATGTCCAAATATTCATGTCACAATTATTTTAGATAATAATAAAACAACTTTATTAATCATAACATTAAATCATATCTTCCACTTGCCCTAAAGACTATTGTGCACTAATCTAACTCCCATTCCCTCCAAATGTGATTTAAAAGTCCTTTGGGGCAAAGCTTTGGTAAAGGGATTTGCTAGATTATTTGCACTATCAATCTTTGCTACTACCACATCTCCTTGAACAATAATGTCTTGAATAATGTGGTACTTTCTTTCTCTGTACTTTCCTTTCTTGTGATTCCTTTGATCCTTGCATTATGCAATCGCTCCACTATTGTTGCAAAACAATGTGATAGGAACTTGCTCCATTCTCACAACACCAAGGTCAGAAAGGAATTTCTTGAGCCAAACAGCTTCCTTTGCTGCTTCACAAGCAGCAACATATTCAACTTCCATGGTGGAGTCAGCAATACATGATTGCTTAACACTCCTCGAACTTATGGCTCCACCTCCTAAGTTGAACACACAACCTGAAGTGGACCTTTTGAAATCAAGATCTGACTAAAAATCTGAATCTGTATAACCAATGGGAATCAAATCCTCACTATGGTAAATAAGCATTTAATCTCTCGTTCTCCGTAGATACTTGAGAATATGCTTTACAACTTGCCAATGTTTAAGTCATGGATTTTATTGATATCGGCTGACCATGCCAACTAAATAACAAATATATGGTCTAGTATATAGCATGGCATACATGAGACTTCCCACTGCAGAAGCATAAGGAACTTGTCTCATTATATTTTCTTCAAGAGTCTTAAGCCTTTGGTCATCAGACAAAGGAACTCCATGTCTAAAAGGAAGTAATCCTTTCTTGGAGTTTTGCATGCTAAACCGTTCTAGAATCTTATCTATATACCCAACTTGTGATAAACCTAACATCTTATTCTTGCGATCTCGTCAAAGCTTGATCCTTAGAATAAAGTTAGCTTCACCTAAGTCCTTCATATCAAATTGGCTTGACGACCAAATCTTTACCGATGACATTACCCCTACATCATTTCCAATGAGTAGATATCATCAACATAAAGCACTAGGAACGTTACTGCTTTATCTCTATGTCTTTTGTACACACATGGTTCATCAAGATTTTGTTCAAAACCAAATGATTTGATTGCTTGATCAAATCTGATGTTCCATGACCTAAATGCTTGCTTAAGTCCATAAATGGACCTTTTCAACTTGCATACAATATGCTCTTGGTTCTTTTCTATGAAACCTTCCGGTTACATCATATAGATTTCTCCTTCAAGATTGCCATTAAGAAATGCAGTCTTGACATCCATTTGCCAAATCTCATAATCATAATGAGTAGCAATGGATAAGAGAATTCTAATAGATTTAAGCATGGCTATTGGCGAAAAAGTTTCATCATAGTTAATACCTTCTTTTTGTGTATGCCCTTTCACCACTAGTCTTGCTTTAAAGGTTTCAACCTTTACATCTATCCCTCTCTTTCTCTTGTAAACCCATTTGCAACCAACATGTTTAATCTTGTTAGGCGCCTTTACAAGATCCCATACTTGATTGGAATATATAGAATCCAATTCAAATTTCATAGCTTAGACCCAATGATGTGCATCTATATCATTCATTGCCTCTTCATAATTGTAGGGGTCTGATTCAGCCTCTTCTAGGATAGCTTCATAAGTTTCTCCCAAAACTATAATTCTTATAGGAGGCCGAACAATTCTCCCACTACGACGAGGCACCTGTGTTCTAGTCATCTCATGAGTAATGTCTTGTGGTGTATCTAATACACCCACATCATCCTTAGTTTCATGCATTGGTTGTTCAATTACAAGTTCATTTATTTCAGCCAAGACAACTTTACTTCTAGGACTAAAATTATTCACATAATAATCCTCCAAAAACTTGGCATTGGTGCTAACAAACACTTTGTTATCTTTATGATTATAGAATAAATAACCCTTAGTTTCCTTTGAATACCATAAAAACATGCATACTTCTGTTTTTGCTTCCAACTTATCAAACTTCCCTTTCAACACATGTGCCAAACATCCCAAAATGTGGAGGTATCTCATACTAGGCCTACACCCACTCCACAATTCCTTGGGTCTGTTGGGAACAGATTTTAATAGAACTAAATTCAAAATATGTATTGTAGTTTTTAGTGCATATCCCCAAAAAGAAACTAGTAAAGTTGAGCAACTTATCATGGACCTAACCATTTCTAAAAGAGTCATATTCCTTCTTTCTACTACACCATTTTGTTGGGGAGTTCCAAGTGCAGTTAATTGGGATACAATCCCATTTCGAATTAAGCAGTCCTTGAAATCCCCAAGAAGGTATTCGCCACCTCAATCAGATCGAATGGCCTTTATGTGTTTACCTAATTGATTCTCAACTTCAGCCTTAAACTCTTTGAACTTTTCAAAGGCTTGGAACTTCAGTCTCATTAAGTACATATAACCATATCTTGAGTAATCATCAATAAAAATGATGAAGTACTCATAACCTCCTTTTGCTTGGGTTGACATAGGACCACATACATCCGTATGAACTAATTCAAGCAATTCTTGGGCTCTTCAACCTTTTGCATTAAAATGTCGTTTGGTCATTTTACCTTCCAAACAAGATTCACAAACTGGAAATCAATCAAAGTCCATGGGCTCTAAGAGTCCATCTTTGATTAGTCTTTGAATTATGTTTGAATTAATATGACTCAAACGCAAGTACCAAAGATATACATCATTAGTAGAAGGAAAATTTTTCTTTAATGATTTTACATGAGAGTTATTATCTAATTCAGAATTGTATAATTCATGTTTATCCAGAGTTAAAATATAAAGACCATCTACAATATTGTTAGAATAGATAAACATTTTATCCTTCTTTATTAAAACATTGTCTTTTTGGATAACATAATATCCATGTTTACCTAAATAAGTTGCAAAAATTAAATTCCTGCGAACATTAGGTACATACAAACAGTCTTCCAATATTAAAACTCTAGATGCAAAACATAAATTAAACACTCCAATAGCTACAACTGGAATCCTGCTCCCATCAGCCAAGGTAAGAAACATTTCCCCTTCATTCCACTTTTTGTTCTCCTGAAACCCTTGCAAAGAATTGCAAATATGATTAGTACAACCTGAATCCACACCAGGAATCTGTGGGATTCTATACTAAACATGTTTCAAGAAGGAATGTACTTTTCATACCCTTATTCTTGACAACCTTAAATATTGGACAATTCCTCTTCCAATATCCTTTCTCACCACAATGGAAACACTTTCCTTTGGTTTTCTTTCCTTTGTTGGCAACTCCTAAGGCAACTTGTTTACCATGTTGCTTGGCGAAGTCCTTCTTCTTCTTCTTTTTACCCTTGCCTTTCGACTTAGGTTGAGAAGTAGAAGTTTCAGCCATATTGGCATCAACACTAAAAGTACCAAGGATGCCTTCTGTCGCTACCAACTCATTCATCAATTCAGACAATGAATAAACCTTTTTGTTCATATTATAGTTAAGTTTGAATTCCTTGAATGATTCTGGTAGTGACTGGAGTATCATATCCACTTGAGATTCTCCATCAATATCGGCACCTAAAACTTCCAATGTATTCAGATTAGAGATCATCTTAAGACAACGCTCCCTCACTGTAGTACCTTCAACCATTTTGGTATTATAAATCTGCCTCATAGTTTCTTGCCTTGTAGAATGACCTTGCTCACCAAACATCTCCTTCAGACTTAGCATTATGTCTGAAACTAGTTATACATCTTGCATTTGATGCTGTAGAACATTTGAAATTGTTAGGACATATGTGTTTCACATGCTAAGAAGATATGTCTTACTTATTTATGTAAATTGGCTAATCCTTTGACAAACGCACTTTACTTGTAATTGGGTAGATCTAGGTGTTTTTAATACTTTAAGAAACTATGTTTCAAGATCAAGTGTTGAAGTCATCAAGTCTGTCCAAGAGAAAGCAAGTTGAAGTGCAGAATTTTTAAAGCTCGACACCTCTCGATAGCTACCTCGACACCTGCTATCTGTCGAGATTTAAAAAGTCAGAATTCCAAATCTGATTTTCTTGGGATCCGTGAATATGTTTTTGGGGCTTCTTTTCTTCTAACCCTAAACATATAAAAGGATTATTTTAAGAGCCGTTTTAGAGACACAAGTTGTATTATCATTGAGCAATCTCTGTTTATGCAAATTGTGCTCAACAGACGAAGTTCTTGACCTAGTTCATCCTTCATCAAGAAGTTGCTGTGTCTTTGCACCATAGGGTTTTGTAACCAAGCATCTTCCTGCTATTCATCACGTGGATGAACTGAAGAACTTTGCAGCCAACCATTCTTCCTCAAGTTGGTGTTCTGAAGTCGCGTACTGGGATCCGCGCATTGGTTAGTCACGTACTTGGGAGCCGTGCATCAAAGGTGGAAATTGTCACTACAGATCAAGTCCAATTGGGTATTGGGGTAAGGGTTCAACTGTAGGTTGGTAAGGTACTTGGGATTCCTTTCTTGTAACCGCTTGATTTGATAATAGTGGAGTTTCGGGAGTGGTGACCTGAAAATCACCCGGTGGGGTTTTTGCCATTAGGGTTTTCCCCATTCGTAAACAAATCACCGTGTTATTTATTTTCCGCTGCATATTTAGTATTTGGTGATTTGTTTGTGCTTCCACGCAATTGCATGCTTAATTGATTAATTAACAACTTGGCTAATTAATTAATTAATTAGGGTTTATCACAAGGGGTCATTCAGATTGTGACCTAACAAGTGGTATCAGAGCAGGCACACTCTGATTAGGATTTAATCTTTGCTGTGTTGATCCATTGACCCCTGTTTGTCATGGATAGAGGACAATCCTTAATTATACCTCCTTTATTTGATGGCACTAACTATGCATACTGGAAAGTACGCATGAGAGCTTTCTTGCAGTCTTTAGATGAAAAAGTGTGGCAAGCTGTAGAGATTGGCTGGACTAAGCCAACAGAACAACCGGCCGAGTGGGATGATGCTAAGATCAAGGCGGCCAACTTCAACAGCAGAGCGCTGAATGCTCTTTTTAGCGCAGTCACCAATGAGGAGTTCAAGAAGATATCCTCAACTGAAACTGCTAAGGAGGCTTGGACCATTCTCCAGACAACCTATGAAGGCACAAAGGCTGTCAAAGACTCAAAGCTTCAAAGGCTGACAACAAGCTTTGAAGAAATAAAGATGGAGGAGGATGAGTCGTTTGATGAGTTCTATGCCAAGCTCAAGGACATAGTGAACTCAGCCTTCAATCTTGGGGAAACCATCCCTGAACCCAAGATTGTAAGGAAGGTGCTCAGATCTCTACCTGAGAGATTTCATGCCAAGATTACGGCGATTGAGGAATCAAAGGATATAGACAAGATTCCTTTGACTGAGCTGGTTGGAAACTTGCAGACCTATGAGATAGGTTTATCTAGGATTGGCAAGACAATAAAGGCAAAAGCATGGCCTTGAAGGCGAAGAGCAGTGATACAGATGAATCTTCCGATGATGAAGATTCTAAGATGAAGTCCTACATTACTCGGCAGTTCAAAAAGTTCATGAAGAATGCCAATGGAAGGAGCTTCGACAAGGACCGCAGGCAGTTCAGTTCTCTCAGTTCAAAAGCCAAGACAAAGGGAAGAAGGATGCTAGGGAGGCCGGTCAGTATACTGTTCCAGCAGGACCAAAGTGCTTTGGTTGTCATGGTTTGGACACATG